>ML781885.1:136220-149085 GCA_009831015.1 Picea engelmannii | reverse complement strand
CTTTCCAAGCAAAGGCAACTTGAAAAGAAGATGCAAAAGATTTGCACTCACTGCCAAAAGAGAGGTCATTTCATTGACCAATGTTGGACATTGCATCCAACTACTCATTCATAGCACATGAGGCAGATGGTTAAAGAGACGGGAAAGAATGGAAGAGCAGATTCCATCATCGATGTGAGTCAAGATGATTCACAAGAAGAAGATTTTCAGCAAGAAAAGTCACCATTGAAATGGTTTGGCCAAATGAGGTGCCGAAAAAGCCCAGCTAGGGGTTTTTGAATGTTCTGAATCCATTGGCACAGTTTTCAAAGGCATTTGGAGACTTATTTTGCAGGTTTTTCTACTTTGAAGTTTCAGGGAGCTTAGGGCCACCATTGATGGAGGTCATGCTCAGATGAGCCCAATTCCGCTTTCAGTGACTGAATAGTCATTCTTGACTAATTGAGATTCTCTGAACTCATTGGGACAGGTTTCAGAGGCATTTGAGGACTTTTACAGGTGTTTTTCCACAAAGAAGCTCAGGGAAGCTCAAGGCCACCAGTAGAAGAGGTCATGCCCGGATGAGCCATGGTCCGTTTTCAGAGATCTAATAGTCATTTTGGGGGTTTTTATGTATTTTGAACCCAATGGCACAGTCAGTAAATCCGTTGGAGTTGAGAAACAACTTGTAAAAAAGTTTTAGACAAACTAATCCCAGAGAACCGAGTCCATTGATGGAGGCTCAAGGAGATGTAGCCCAGTTGGGGGTGAACTCCTTTATCATGTTGTTATTGTTGTGAGTTTTTGCTGGTTATTTTTGCTGCAATTTATATTTGTTGTTGTATTCTTTAAACAACACATTCAACCTTTAAAGAACCTCACACATAAACATGTAAAAGAAGCCTAAACCTGACACATAAATCCTCTTACAAAACTAAGACATTGAGCAAGGCCCTGAAGTTTATTTTAATGGAGTAGAGGGTGTTTTCATAACAAAACAAGTCAGCCCCCTATTTTCAGATCATTGGTTCACCCCACAAACTCTACACCTGGTCTTCTGAAGGTGTGCACACAGGTCTGTCACTTACTTCTGTCATAAATCACAAACCAACCAATTCTACACCCAAACTGTTTCTATGATGGATTAGTCTGTCTTACCAAACCATTCACCAAGTCTGCACCCAAACTATCTTCAAACAAGCTCTAATACCATTTATCGTCGAGATAGTGTTGAAGAGCTAGACAATTTGTTCACCAAAATCAGCTTTGATACCATATGTTATGCGTCCACAGTCTACCCGGGGATCCATCCCGACTTGGTGCACCCAAGTCGCTCGACACCTAGGGTTGTGTGGAACTGCAACATTTGTTTCGACAACTTGACTAAACCGAAATTATTTTGTCCGGACTACGCTTCACTCAAGATGCACCCATACTCTGCCTTGAGCCAATCGTGCCAACTATACTTGTGTTCTTTACTTAAACAATTACACAGTTCTTACACTTAGCCAATTAAACAACCAAGAACATGCAACCATTCAACACAAGAAGAGACAAGTATGGTTGGGCAACATAAGATATGCCTAACACCCGTATAAGTCTTTATATACAAATGTTGTTACAAATCTTACAAAGAGGAGCTCACAGCTCAACACATAGATATACAAGAATTCGGTCAAGTCACATCCCGACTTGCCTACTTGCTCATAAACCCAAGTCTCCCTGTCGCAACCTAAACCTGATTGTCGCAGCCTTCTCCTTGTCATGCACATTGTCCTGCTTGACCTCGTGCCTCTATGTTTGCACCCTGACCAAGACACTTCAACATGAGACTAAACCAAGCCTTTGCACTTTGCCTTCATCTTCGTCACACTTTGTCTCACCTCTGCCCAAGCCACAAACCTCACTCTCCAACTCGAGTTGTGATGATGTGATGTGTTGCATCTAGCTAATTTGCCTTGTGTTCTTTATATGGACTCCAAATGTCACCATCACGAACCGTCGTGTCCTTTGGGTGTGGCGTGTCCTACGCGGATCATGCCCAAACGAACTGACGTGTCCATCGAACTGATGTGTTCATGAGTCATTTGTCCTTTCGGACCAACGCACTCCATCCTCTTTGGTGCACTCTTGCCTTGTGTGTTTCCTTCAACCGACCGATGTGATTCTTCGTGAGTGTGTCGATGGGGTCATCCAACCTCTCCAACACACCAGGGCAAGTGGATCCACTTCTTAAGCATGTACCCAAGTCACCCCATTCTTGTCCAAACACAACCCCAAGTCCTCATCCTCCATCTCAAGGCAAGTGAGGCCCATGCCATTTTGGGTTCATACGTCACCATTGTTGAATCATGACTTCGTTGATATGTTATGAAAGTAATTATTTTGTTTATCTCCTTAGCCAAACAAAATTTGATTACATCAATTATGAACTTGATCATTAGCTACTCTGAGGTGCCACCCAATTCCGCGTCGCTCTGGTTACGTTAATTAGTGTTACAATCCAAGATTTTTATTTGCCGGGTGTCTCTATGTAATGCTTATCACAAGAAAGAATAAATATAATGCTTACCACTATATAAATGGTATCTGACGAAGACTACGAAAAGGTCTGTGGAGGTGGCAATGGTGACTTGATTTTTATCATCACCCGGTAAAATGAAGCCCAGATCCAGATTCTATGCTTTGTGTTGCGTTGTGCTTGGAAGTTGGGAGTCACAAACAGGGATTAATTTTCGCAGTAGAATTGGATTGAGTCGTAAATATATGCAGGGTACAGAGGAAACATTGAGAGTTATCTCCCCGCATTACCAAATTACCGAATATTCAGCAGGAAATTGTTTCCTTAAATCAACAAATAATAGCGTAATGATAATAGTAGAACTGCTGGTTTTGTAGCATGAACGCGTTACTGGGTTCTGCCTCTATAGCACAGTGGTAGTGCGTTCGCTTCGTAAGCGAAAGGTCCCGAGTTCGAACCTCGCTGTAGGCTCTGCTTCATTCTTAAGAATTAATAAAGCCTGCTGGTTTTATAGCATGATCGCGTTAGTGTGTTCTGCCTCTATAGCACAGTGGTAGCGCAGGTTGCAAGCTCGAAACCTCCCTGGAGGCTCTTCTTCATTCATAAGATTTAATTAAGCCTTGAGGATTTATATCATAAACATTCTAGTGTGTTCTGCCTCTATAGCACAGTGGTAGTGCGTTCGCTTCGTAAGCGAAAGGTCGCGAGTTCGAACCTCGCTGGAGGCTCTGTTTCAATCTTAAGAATTAAGTAAGCTTTCTGTTTCATCTGAAATTGTTTTATTCCTAAATTCTATTGCTATAAAACATATATATCACAAATTGTTCAAAACCCTGATTATTCCTAAATTCTATTGCTATAAAACATATATATCACAAATTGTTCAAAACCCTGATTGCTAAAAACTTACAAAACAAGATTCTAGTTCTATAGAACATATATATCACAAATTGTTCAATATGCTGATTGAAATAAAAGTTGTAGTCTAAATTTTTATTTTCTTTTTTCGGGAGTGAGAAATTGTTAGATAAGTAGAGTCTGCATTTAGAAATGGATTTTAAACAACAACAAATAGGGATTTTGAACAGATTTATGTTGTCGGATTTCGACGAAAAAATCATTTCATAGAACAGTTAGCCAACACCGAAAGATATCAAAAAGAGAATGTATCAGTGATTTAGTTAGGGTTTGCATCTAGCATCAATTRTTTATCCATGCCTTTAGGAGATGGCTTCTAGTACCAATGATTTAGTTAGGTTTTGCATCTAGCACCAATCGTTTATCCATACCTTTAAGAGACGACACTAGACTCATTATTGAACTACTATCCTATTATTGATGAATTGTCATGTTGGGAAACACAACTTTCACGAACCTATCCAAGGTAGCAGTAGCTATGATGTATATGAATGAAATTAGAGCAACATGACACTTCTAAGTTTGTACTCTGGTGACTATAGATTCATGGCCACTAGGCATGACTCAATGTAGTGAATCTCATCTTCTATATTATATCAATAGAATCCGTTTTGTATAGAATATATGAATTTGTAATTCATAATTTTATAAAATTTGATTGAATAACCTTAGTCTCGGTAAAAACATTTGAAAAGTAGTGTCCAAAATTTATTATGTTTTATCCCGCATAAAAGTGAAAGTGTACAATTAAAGCACGGTAAAAACAATACTACAAGGATTAATCTCTTGGTCTTGTATGTACATGTCATTCTCTGTTCATTTTCATTGCACAAAGAATAAGGCACTTGGTGACCTAGAACAAAGGTAAACATAAACACAACTATGAGTAAGATTCTAAAGGAAATAAAAGGTGTCCTACAATTTGCCCTTTATTCATTGGTAACCTCTTTTATAATTGTCTTAAATAATTTACCAAAAACTAATTGATAATTAAAGGGTTGATGAAAAATTATAGTAATGGTGATAACAAAGTTCAATTTAGCATGAGTTTAATGATTATATATAAAATGATGTCATCTCACATATGAAGATGGAGTAAGTTCCTATAGAAAGAAGTAGAAAGGCATGAGCAAGAAAAATAACAGATAACCCTTTTTATAATTGTTTTAATTAATTTATTAAAAACTAAGTGATAATTAAAGGATTGATGAAAAATTATAATAATGGTGATAACAAAGTTCAATTTAGCATGAGTTTAATGATTATATATAGAATGATGTCATCTCACAAATGAACATGGAGTAAGTTTCTATAGAAAGAAGTAGAAATGCATAGGCAAAAAAAATAATAGATAAAAGGAATAAAAGGAGTATGAAGATCTCTTTCTATTGTATATAAAAGGGTAAAGAGATGATAATATCATATTGCATCATAAACCTTAATCAACAAGTGTGTCACTGTGGTGGCTAGGTCCTTGTCGAATGGTTTTTGATATATTTGTGTTTCAATATTATAAGTACAATCTTTGAAATTTAAAAAAATATAATTAAAAGCTATAGTTATTATTATTATGTGCCAACTACATTGAAGAAAGTAACATCAGATTAAGTCATTCTTTGGAATTTGAAAATATGTAATCAAAAGCTAAGATTATTATTATGTGCAAACTGCATAGAAAAAATTAACATCAGATTAATTTATACCAACTGCATAAAAGAAAGTAACATCATATTAATTTATGTAACTAGTATTTAGTATTGATTTACTAGTATATGCATTATAACATGCATAATTTACACATGTTTGTATATATCTCATTAAAATAATGAAAAACCATTTAAAACAATATGATACCATTCTTATGTATAAAATTATGCCTCACCCAACAATAAAAGTAAATTTATTGGAGAATGTTTGACATGGATCTTCAAACTTAAAATGTAAATCCTTTATACCACATCTTAGTGTTTGACGTTGCCTTCATATTAAAAAAAGAAGAGTTTATTTTAATTTTTTAGGATATCTATCTTTAAAAGCGTTCGGAAGTAGACGCACAAACATCAAAGTCAACCTTTAAAATTGTTGGTTGTTGAAAATTGTGTTAGGAGTAAAGTTGAGAAAAAGTCAACATTTTATTTCCACCTAGTTGTAGTAGATGTCCAACAACAACGTGTGGGCTTCTGGGATTTGTGTCAAAACCATTCATCTCTTATTAGTATGTTGCTGTCTGCATGAAAGTAATAATTATGTGTAGGTTTATTGTGTTTAAATAACTGTGTGAAATAATCAATTCGTCATTTGTATTAGCCCAAGTGAAATAAATTACATTTAATATTCTTTCATAAGATTTCACATCAGTCATGTTGATGTACATTATATTGGATGGTTTTGGATAAGATTTAATAATAACTATATGCATGCCCATCTGAATTTCCAGTTTTTTTCTTTGTAGGGATCGTACAGGTATGTCTCTGTCTGTAGTTCGTAAGTATGTTTTGTGCTTTGCTAATTTGAGTTGATCCTAAATTTTAAACTTAATGTTATGAGTTTGAGTAGATCCCAAATTTTAAACTTAATGCAGTACTAGCCAAGAATAGGAAATTAAGACAAAGTGCGGGAGACCTGAGACATTTCTTATCTCTTCCATTCATCAACCAAGCCTCTAAACCTCCATATGTTTCCTGCCAGTAGACCGATTTCCTCCTCCTCAATGTTCGGGTTGAACTCTCGCCTAGATATTTAGTGAATTGTTTGGATATGTTCATCCATCTTTCTAGTCCAGACCTCTGCATTGACGTTGTAGTTGTTGCCTTTGGAATCATTGGGTTATTCTTTGTTTTTTTTCATGATTTAAAATATGGTTTGTAATCCCCCTACCTTACTATTTGTGTTGGTAAAACCCCAGGTACTATCAAATATCGTTTCTCAACTATTTAAGTGATTTTCAATTAGGGGGTAAATTTATATCAATGTGCACTCAAAGATATTCCGTTACAATGCACTTCGAAATATGCATATTATATTTAGGAATATGCACATTTCCCTCCCTGACCCTCATTGATAGATGTTTATAGGGAAATGCCTAGATAGATAGATGTGATGCATGCACTTATTAAGATAGATAGTGCTTTTCTTCATACAGAATGGTCATTGAGCTCGTTTTCGTAACGTCGTGCATTAAAAATTCAATGGAAAGTGGACAAATATTATGGAAATTATAGTTCATATGACTAATCTTGTCATTTTCTATGAACATATTCGTTCTTAGAGGCATTTAGATCATTAATTAAGGGAACCTTTCACTTTTCTCCCATGAGAAGTGTGTGGATACCCAAACCTCGGTCCGTAGACAAAATACCTCTCACTCTTACTTCTCCCGTTGATCAAGTGATGTTTCACTCGATTGCAAGAACACTCTAGGAAATAAATGAACCAATCATTTTTCTGGTATCAATTGGCTTTCGACCTTATCTTAGTACTCAGACATTTTTCCTATCCTACAGTGGAAAGGTGTGGCACCTTATTAAAGGGACTCTAGTCTTGAACTGGTAATCTTCTCTACCTCGTATGTCTATTCAGGTTGTTTATGTTGTTATTATTCTAGAGATCTACCTTGGCTATAGATGAACAAGGCATGGCAACTCTAAGTCCCAGTCCCATTCCAGGCATGAAAGCCGACGCAACTTCTATGGCCTATGTTTCCTTTGTGATTGCGACACTTTTTGGATGCATGATTTCTTTCTTTTCCATTGAAATTCTATGAAATTCAATTCAATTCAATTGAAAAATGTTTGGAGGGAGATGGATTTTAGGTAGAGTCATCATATGTTACTTTCGTTGTGGAACACCATGTTGGGAGATAGATTTTCCAGTGTAAAACTTTAAAATCCTTGAGAAATGTTATAAAGTATTTTGATGCAAGATTACAATGAAAATACAAAACCTAAAAGGGTTTGAACCATTTGGATGAGTAAATTTCTTGTATCGCATCCTAGGTCACTAGAGCATCCCATGAGCATAGATTATTGCAGAAGCAACATAACACAACTCGGACAATCAGGTCAATTGTGTTGAGTGTTGGATCAATAGGTTGTGAAACTACATGCCAGATTCATTGTAAAGCATTTCCATTCATATTGGAGTGAGCCATAGCCCTTATAGTAAAAAACACTTTGTCCGCTGCTTGTTTTCTCGCTCAACAATGTGAGACCCACATATCTACCTAAGGATCAAAATGAATTCATAAACAATAGACTTTCATGTCTTGGATATATATTGCAAACATTTTATTACTTACACTTCAAAATTCTGTAGGTAGTACTCAACTTGCAAAATGATAAACATGAATAAGATTTTCTATTGATTTTCTACTAATGAATTATATCCTGGAAATTTCTAAAAGAATTTACTGATGAATTGTATCCTTGAACAGTTCGAGAAAACAATAACATGTAATTGTTCAAGAAAACAATAACATATAACAATTCGAGAGAGAGGCAATTAACAGATGAGAGAAGTCAAATGAATGAACACACACCTCATAATAATAATGACATTGTTCTAAGGTTTGTTCTATTTTTTGTTTTCTCTACTGCCATTTTATGGTCCTATTTGCAACATTTTTTTGAATTTCACCATGTATTTTCAGTGGCCACCATGTACAAAGCATTGCTCCTTCCTACATAGAAAACTCAAATATGAAGGATCAAGGAAAAAGTAAAGGACGGTGTAGAATAGCGGTGAATAAGGCATTGCTACTTCCAACATAGAAACTCAAATATCAAGGCAGAGTAAAGGGCAATGGAGAATGTCGGTGAATAGGCAGCCAAAACATAGGCGACGAAGGACTAAATGATTTGATATATATTTTTTCTTTCATTGGAATATGTACATGCATGCCTTATCGTTAAGATAGAGAAGGTGTTAATGCTAGACGACAAGGAGACGATGTGGTTGAGGCTGTCATAAGGAGTTTGACAGATTAAACAATGAGGTGATAAGGATAGGGTTGAGGCTAGCAGAAGAAATGTGACAAATCAGGCCAAGTGATGACAATCCACATCTACTCACTCAACAAACTTAATGAGTACTTAATGAGCTCAATCAATAGGTGCAAAATATAAAATCCATCGCCTTATAAACTTAGGTTATAGGTTATACAAGATTGAAGATTGAAAAAAAATGAATGTATTGTGTCACACAACTTACGATCGACATATGAGATCGACAATAAGAGTTAGAACTTATTAGCCAATAGTTTTTTAAATAAAATCAATTAAAATATTACAAAATAATAATTATTTTACTTTTCCTATGTACAACTTTGAGAAAGAGAAAAATATGTTTAGTCAAAGGAAAATTAATTGGCAGTCAAAGACAAATCGATCACTAGAGTCCTAGCCTTTGGAAAAGACTGATAAAAAGAGTATGGCAATATCTTTCTCTTGTATATAAAATGGTGAAGAGATGAATTAGACCATGAAGATTTGAAATGTTGTTAAGACATTATCATAATCATCCCAAGATGGTAGAGAAAACACTAATTACAGGTACCATATGTAATAGTGAAGACGTCTCCTTCGTTGAAACTTATGATGATATTTCTTTAGAGAATGGTCAATTCTTCACACCACAACAAAATAGATCACAGGGCTACACACCAATAAAATTAACCAAGAAATTGTTATAAGAGGAGAGTATGCAATAGTCCATAAAGACTTGATGAAAGTGTTAGTGTTATATACCAAAAAGTTATACTTTTTGGTCAACAAATCAATAAATGCTAGGATACAATAAATTGTATTATAAAGATAGTAAGGAAACATGGGACACGCGGAGAGGCAACACATTGAATTGAAAACTCTTACTTAAGAGCATACCAAATTTGGTAGTGAGTACTTGCTTAGCCTATTTTGTAGTGACAAAGACGTAAGAGCTCGTGAAAACATATGTGAGAAAATGTTGTAAAAACACGGTTTAAATACGAGCCAAGAATTTTTACAAATATTTAATATTTGACCAAATAATAATTTTTCAATCGGATAAGTTAGTAATTAGACAAATTGATCGGTTTCTAATGCAAAATACACCTCAAATCCAACATTTGCTTTAGTTGAAAGTCATAGTTCTACTTAATTGGTGGGGATATTGAACATAGATTTAATAGTTATTTATCGGTAACTCGTATAATTGTTCTAACTAATTAACCAAAAGCTATTTAATAATCAAAGGGTTGATGAAAATTTATAGTAATGCTGACAACAAAGCTCAATATAACATGAGTTCAATGATTGTAAGTAGAATGTTGACATCTAATAGATTAAGATCGAGTAAAAGTATTAGAGAAATAAAGAGAAAGGTCCTAACAAAAAAACAAATATTGTATATTAGAGATAAAAGTATGAGGTATGTAGGTTAATTATCATCTCAAACCTTTACGATTTCATACTAAATCATGAGCCTTAATCAATAAAAGTAAGTAATTTATTTCTATTGTATATGAGAGGGTGAAGGGATGGATTAGTCCATGAATAAATGAGGTGTTCTTAGGACACTAACATAATCATACCAAGATGGTAGAGTGAACACTAATATGTAGATACCATAAGTAACATTTAATTTGTCTTATTATTGGAACTTATCATGATCTTTCTTTATAATATGATCAATTTTTCACACCACGACAAAATTGATCACAAGACTACATACCTTATTTTTCCTTCTTTATAATATGATCAATTTTTCACACCACGACAAAATTGATCACAAGACTACATACCTTATTTTTCCCATGGAAAAGTAACATTTGTACACTAAAATGCATACACTATATAGAGCCACCAACTCAAACAAAAGTAGGGAAATCCCAATTCAACATATGTTCAATTCATATGGCTAGAAATTAAAAACTATCAATAGAAGAGAACATCGATGCCCAATAATCATGAAGCCTAGTTTCACAGTTGGAAAATCAAAGGGAAAAACAATATTAAATCCAAAAGGGCTCACCTTCAACTAATATCGAAAAGAACCAAGACTCTAGCAACTATTCAACCATATAGAGACAAACAAAAGGCCTTATAATAACACCGAAATACATTCAAATACATGACTAAGCCACAAGCAAATCAAATTTTTTTTCAAAGTAAAAGAAGGCATGGCTACATACCTTATTCTCTGAGCTAAAACAACCTTGGAAACCTAATCCATGGAACAATCCAACTGTCCACAACTTTAATACCTTCAAGAGGGAATGTAGTTCACCTAAGGCTTAGACATGAGCAAATTGTTTGTTTTTTTTTCAATTTGCCAATTTACAACCTAGTTCAATATAATATAAAGGTATCTACCTCAAGTCACCATTAAAGGTATATAAAGAGCACCAAATGAATAGAGACCAAACAAATAGACACTACCACTAGAAATGAAACACTCGTAAGAGTGTCAAACAAACATAGACCAATAGGAAAAAAATACCCTATAGGAGTTAGCATAAATAGGAACAAGAGGATATCCATACATGAAATGAGAAATGCATACCAAAGGAAAAAAACATGCAAAGTAGTTAGATTAAAGAAGAAGGAGAGGATATGCCTATAGAAATCAAACTATAACAAGCCTACCTAAAGGACCACTCAATGACCATAAGAACCTTCCTTCTTTAAAACAAAATCCATCACAAATCCTAAGATACTTAAGGACAACCATAGTTTCTCCATGTGTTCCCGTAGAAACAATCGTAAACTATTGAATAGAGCCGCTACCATGGGCAAGGGATAATAAGCACAACATTAACACTACACAACAAAAAATCTAACAATTCACATCAACAATTAAATCCCATCATAAATGAAACACTCCTAAGAGTGCCAAACTAACAGAGACCAACACAAAAAACACCATGGTACTTTGGTTATTTAACCTAATGTTTTCTTGATCAGCTTGTTTTCGATGTTCTTTCGCTTCATGTTCCATCTACAAACATAGAAATAAAGTGTAATAATATATCTATACTTATATAGTAGAATATACATGATTGCATAAATAAAAAAATGTACCATAGCAACAATTGTTTCATAAACAATACACATCATTTCGAGCCATGTTGCATGTTGTCTCTAAAAATATCTTACGTTGGCTACACTCCATACTTTGTTTCCTGCATGTTTAATATGCCATGACAAAGTGTATTTGATATAATTAATATAAAGCTTTCTTGTTGTTCCATTAATTATAAAACTAGGGAAGTTAACAACATAGATGCTTACAAATTGTTCAATTAAACCTTTATACTTCAACATATACTCACAACCCATACATTACCCGTTGTCGATGAATTGTTCAGTTGGATCTTCTTCGAATGTTACCACCTATTACAACACATCCATGGACGAGTGTAAATCAATTATTTAAATATAAAGATCACAAAAAATAAGAAATCTTAAGTAAGGCCGAAAATGTAAGTAATCGCAAACTTTGTGATCAATGCTTTTCTTCCTCATCGTCTTGTATTATGTGTTGAATGGGTTCCATTTTTTTTCTTTTCAGCGACAAAACAATTGAAAATTAGTATTTTATGTGATAATTAAATTCAATGTACATAAAAGAATAAATCAATGATCACATACTTCCAATGCACGTTGTTGTTGGGATGGCTTCTCCCGCGATGCAATTATGTTCTTTTCTTTTACCATCTCCTTATACACTTTCTTGGAACCCCCTATTGGCATGTTTTGGTTTTTTCCTCCTTTGTCCCTTGGAATTTGGATAACCTTCCCGAAAAATGAAAAACACAATATGTTTTTTTTAAATCGGCATTAAAGTAAATATAGAAAAATAAATTAATTTGGTAATAATAATTTTTAAGTGATTTTTTTTTGTTATTGTAAGTTTTTTCTATTGCAAGTCTCATGGGTCTCATTGACCATTGCTCCAGAAACACTTCCTATAGTTTATATATAACCTAATTCTTGGAGTCATTAGGTTGATATTTGTATTGTAAGTGGAAAGTACGCTTATACGTTCTTTTCACTATATCCCTTATAGTTTTGTAAAACAAATCCCCCCTCTAGTTAACTTCCAACATCACTCGAGATGAATTGAGGACCAAGTCATCATCATTTATATCCTTCATAATTTTTTGCTTCTTAGGACCACATTCCATACCCTCACTATCAATCCCTACACAACATTAAAAAAATGTGGAATCAACTGTTTAAAACATGCTAGCGATTAATGTTAAGAAATTGGTCAAAGAAAAACTTCATATTGATTACCTTTTGATCCACCTAATTCCTCCCTTTACGACATTTCCATAAATATTTTATGCTCTTTTGCAAGTAGATTGCGAACAATATTATCGAGTTTCTTCAAATTTTTGTTTTGTATGACATGCCTTAGCCACTACACATCATTAATTTAAACCTATAGATAATTCAAATATATCAA
>ML781885.1:125327-135944 GCA_009831015.1 Picea engelmannii | reverse complement strand
AGGAATTAAAGAATTGGATTATTTTTGGAACCTTGGTATCTCTACAAATAATACTGCAGAAGCATATGCAATATACCAAGGGGTCCAACTAGCACTTCATAAGCAATGTACGAAGTTGAATATAGTGGGGGACTCTAAGAATACCATAAGATACTTCGTCATTGGCTCCAATCTTATGGATATTAAGTTAAAGTCTCTCATAGAAAGGACCCGACTTTCTCTTTCCTACATCTCTTTCCAATTTTTCCACATTTTAAGAGAAAACAATAAGGAAGTAGATGAAATGGCTAATAAAACCATTGGTTTAGCCCCTGACTCGTTGGGAGTTTGTGGGCAGGTAAGACAAGTAACCCCTCCCTAATGAAAGGGGCTAAGAGTTTGGGTGGGACCCTAGGGGTCCACGTAATGTTATCTAGGAGGAGAGTGTGTAGTCGGTTCATGCATAAAGCATCTCTCAGTGTCCTCTTCATGTCAAGTCCAAGAAAAAACATCATTATGTCTCTTCAAATCGTGGTAAAGGATCGACTGCTATCAGATAAGGTCATGGTGCAGGTGAAAACAAGGTTATCAGCATGTGGAATTTGTACCCGGCCCCATGGGAAATTAAGGAAGGTAGTACGATCAAATCCATATTCAGATTTGTGTGCGATGGATTTTATGGGGGATGGGAGTGTATTAATGATTCAAGGGTATGAATAGGTACAAGTTCTGGTGATAGAATCCATTAACAAGGTTGGTTGTGAGGGAGTCTCATGTGAAGACATCATTATAATATGTGGTTGTGGCATGGAGAAGGAAGAGGATGCATGTAGACTGGTTGAATTTCATTTATAGCAATAATTGATCTCTTAATCTCCAACTAGGTGATAAATTCTCTAAGGAGTGATGAAAATTGGAAGTATAACTGTGTTATGAGGCTTTCTCGGTGAACCTTGGGTCGAAAATCAGTGCGCGAAAAATATCTGGTAAGTTTTGTTGAAAATATTTTGAATTTCTTTGGTCGTGGGGACGATAGTTTTGAGTCTGTTGGCCAAGTTTCCAACTGGGTTGGTGGTACCCTAGTCTTTTCCTCCAAAAGAAACTGGAATTACATCCGTGTGTATCATTTATGGTTCCTTCTGATATTGGGTTGCAATATTCAGGACAATTGGAAGTTGGTAGGTTATGTGGTTGGCAGTGAGGTGGCTCGACTTTGAGTTGGATCCAATAGTAATCCCAGGGACATGATGGCAGCAATAAAGGTTGGGTTCTCTGTCTAGGAAGAGGAAGAAATGGATGATAATTTCTTTGTAAATCAAAAGTTGGAAATCAAGATAAATTCCCTCATCTCCACAATCTCATTTTCCTTAAAGACATTGGGACACAATTGGGTGCTAATTGGGCAGCTACAAGATGAGGTGGACTACTTGAAAAGACATGGGGGATCTATGCATCATCAATTGGATCAGCGAGAGGTAGGGATGGAGTCACCAATCCATGCTAAGGACTCGGGTTGCTCACATGGGACAAAGGAGAAGCAAAATAGGTTGTTGTTGTTGGATTTGAAAATTGCAGTGGTGTCCTCAAATGGGGAATTTACGAAAAAGGAAATGGTCTGAATGCATCTTTTCTAGGATCGACATGCTTTGTTTTGTTATTAAAATACACTATGTCTTTTACCATATGTATTCCGTACAATATGGCAATAGTTATAGGAGATTATGGATCTATAGGCAAGATATAGAAACATGGTTAATAACAGGACTGTTGGAATTGAAATTTTGTTATGTTATGCTAATTAGTTCCTAGATTTTATACTCAACAGCTTCAATTGTGCCCTTTTTAATGAATAAAATTTTCCATTCTTTGTTTAAAAAAAAAAATGCACCAGTACGTTAAACATATGTATATGCACTAGTATATGATTACCATGCTATTATGAAAGAAAAAATGTTTTGTTTACAAATTGTTATATTCACATGGTGCTCTATAAATTAATACAAGTATCGATGCCTTATTGTTTATTGTGCACTGTCAAACTCGTGAAAATTTTTAAAACATGATGATTTTGATGTTAAAATCAATGCTATTTACATTTGAAACTCAATGTGGCTTTTGACAAGAACACGTGCATTAGTGCACTATTCCTGTACAATGTGCACCACTAACCGCAAAAGCATTTTAAAATAAAATAAAATTGACAACAATAAGGTTTGAGATCCAATGCAATGAGTAGTTCCATTGAAAATGATACCAAACACCCCATATACAAGTAAAGAAACCCTATAAAAATCCATTGCTTAAAAAAATAAATCTCCTTGTGAAATATAGAGAGGGAAACCAAGAAAAACAACAAGAAATCTAGGGCTTCTAATACCAAAGATACTATGAAATCCTTTTAAGTTTTTGAGAATGCAGTGAAAATTGTTTGAATCAAATATGGAAAAGATTGTGATGATTAATAGAATGCAATCACATACCTCAAATTTATCCTCTGTAGATTTGTATATGGCCTACGATGATCCCTTACAAATTTTTCTCTTTAAAAAATCTACCCACTCCAAAGTCTTTTTCGGTAAATCTCTTTTGCAAAAATCTTCCCTCTAAATTATGGCAAAAGAATAAAATAATGATTAGGGTTTTCATTTATAAACACATACATTTAGAAAAATGAAATTTCCACTTTTTTTGTTGTATATTTTGGCGCAGTGATGATAAACACACACACACACACACACACACACACACACACACACACACACACAATTATTTTGTTTGTAACTTACTTTTTGGTGTGCTATATAGTTTAAAGCACACCAATGTACTTTTTATGTAAAAATACAATGACAAACAATTTAATTGACCAAGTACAAATGCAAAGCTACACAATTAAAATTTTGCAGAATTTTTTCTTTGCGGAGGAGAAAATGGAGTTCACTCTTCGATGCCTTTCATAATCTAGTATACCGATGCATTATGTGTATACAGACGCACCAGTGCATCAGAAAATAATTAAGTGCACCAATAACTTTTAAAATCCATTTGAAATTCTATTTGAAGTTAGATTGTTCTATGCTTCCCAAACATTCTCTTAAGAATTTATTCACATATTGATGATGGTTTTGGCTCAAATGTAGGAAGAAAAAGGTTACAATATATATCAAATGGCCAATTATTCAGATTCTAGCTCATTCCATATGATCACAAGTTCTTCAAGTTCTCCCCCACTCTTTGTAGTAAGTCTAGATTTTATTTATAATTCATTTATCTGATTAAATTTATGTTATGTATGCATGTGCATTTGAATAATTGTTCATTGATTTTTGTTGGATCATGATTTAGGATTGAGTTCAGATGCACAAGATTTTCCACTAGTCCAAAAATGTCACAAGCTCTTATCAGGAGAAATATATCACAAGCATATGTTTGATGAAAATGGACAATTGTTTTACCCTACCAATTTTAACATGCCATCTTCCAACAACTTGCTTAGGTCAATGGTGTTACACTATGAATTGGATCTCTTTTATGACACCTGAGTAGTATCTGGTTGTTCAAAATGTAAAGTGTTGAAGGAGAAACCTCGATGTGTCACATTGTTCCATTATATTAATGATCGACTACCCAAATTTGACGATCTTCCAGGGATTCTGACAACGATGAAATTTGTCGGTTCACATAATGGTGACAGTTCATGTAGAAGACATTATATATCTAAGTATCCCTAAGAGGAATTTGGCAAGTTTTGTAACCTTACTATGGGAATATTGTAATCTTTACCTCTGAGCAATAATAATACCAATAATTTTCCCTATAGATGTTTCTTTGACACATTGTCAGGGTTTTACCATGCAAATTTGTGTCTTGTTGAATGTGATTTTTGTTATCTTGTTTTACCTTTCCCGTTATTTTCTTTGGAATTTATTTGTGCTACAATTTATATCTCTTTTTTTGTCTCACACATTTCCAACAAGTGGTATTAGAGCCTGATGTTGATCTGGACTCTCTAACGAGAGTGTCCTAGGTGATGGATTCATTATTTAGTTGCGGATATGAAGAAATTGATACACCTATTTTCTTGAGTGGACAATGGAGCATGTGTCACATTTGATTAAAGAGTCGTTGATGTTGGAGGAAGGAATTATATGTGAAATCGATGAAAATGTTTCCTCTCATGGTGATTGTGCAGTACATAGTGATGCCATATGGATCCTGGATATGTGTTTCATACACAAACATAGAAGATTACACTGGTAGGCTCTTGGCTTTTGGGGGGAAATGGTCTATAATGAAGAGAATGTGTGGTTTATGTTGACCAAGTTCCCGACATTCAAGAATGAAGAGAAGAAGAAGCCCAAGGATAGGTGTTCATTCCTAGTCATAGAGTGTCGCGTTCTTGTAGAGGTAGACAAATGGAGGTAGAAGATAATCCGAGAGATTGGATGGAAGGTCATGGAGATTTAGAATGCAGGCCTTGAAAAACACCGTCTTCGATACCTCAATGACGAAATCAACAAGATGATCAAGGAGAAAGAGCATTGGGAAGCTTATATCGTAGAGCTTGGCGATCCTAATTATGCTAAAGTAGGGTTCAATATGACATACTTAGAAGGAAACAAGGTTGATGTGCTCAGTGCCACTAGCAAGGGCCCCGGTTTCAAATACTTCAGGGTTGCAAAATTCCTCCTTGGCTTCAAATAACTATTTGATAAGCCCCCTTAGGCAAATAAGATGAGGTATATGTATGATATTTACAAGTGAATTGATGCTAGTTATTATGGCTTCAAGGATGACAAGGATGGTATCTTGGAGAAAGTCGATAACCCATGGATGAGGAGATGTAAGACAAAGAATTGTGCGAGTGGAAGATGATCCATTCTTTCAAGAGTGAGGTCAGGTAGAGGTGCACTGGTGGGTTTATTGAAAAGATGGTGCCTCTTCTAAGACGAACGACACTGGTAATGCACACCTGTCATTCTAGTGCATAGTTTTGAGCGGTGCATTATGTAGTTTTGAGATGCACCGCTAGTGGTGCTTCCTATAAATTCACAGGATGCACCATTGAGTCTGGGGCGAGCCAAACCAATGAAGCACACCACATGAAATTTAAAAAAAAATGTAAAAAGGCCAAATTTGTGCCCAATTTTAAATTTTAATCTGATGAAATTGAAAATAAGGAGGTAACAAAAATTTTACCCGGTCTCTTCTTGCTCAAGGAGGCATGGTTTCCCTATAGAAAAACAAATGAAAATGTGCATTGTTTTCCAAAATTAAAAAATGTATGGAATCTACCGAGAAAGCTATCGAACCAAGGAAACAACACCGTAGAGCACTAAAAACGGGGCAACCATAGAATGAGTGTGAGCACTAATGATTATGTGAGTGGTTGGAAGCACAAAAGGAAATGTGATAATGAAATTCAATTTTGTATTTCTTTTATTTATTTTTCCCTATCCCAATGCACCCAATAATAAGATGCAACGGTGTGTCATGTAGTACTGGAATGCACATGTATGCCTTATTTATTTTACCCTATCGCAGTGCACCATATAGTAAGACACACTAGTGCGTGGTAGTATGAGTAATGCATTGGTTGAATTTTTGGCTATATGTTAAAAAACTCAAGCCTATAGTACTATTAAGCACCTTGTTATTGTTGTTCAGTGTGCCACTATTGTATATACACCAGGGTGGTTAGGTTTTTTCAATGCACCAAAAAGATAACCAACTATTCTAAGTTGATCTAGTGTGACCTTCATACTCGTATCAATGCTCTTAGTTTAGCGTGGAGCACTGCTATGCATTTTATTTTAAAATAATGAAAAACAATATTTTAGCCTTTTATATTAATAATGGTTATTGGTGCACCTTATTACTTTAGCATTGGGGTGTTATGTTTGTGTGCACATCGGTTCGTTTGTCCAATTTAGGCACACTGTTGTAAAAACCTTCGACCGCTCGCCTCCGCTAACAACCTCCACTATAAACAGATAAGGGATAAATTTTTTGGGGAGGTTCCATAAAAACCTCCAGTACAAGGTGTTCTCCTTGTAGGCTTTCAAAATAGATGATATACAAAATGTCTCAAAAGAATTCCAAGGTTGTAGTTCACCACTTTGGTCTACCCACCATTTAAGGGTGACATATTGAATTGTATTATGGATTTTTTTCCTTCTTCTTCCTCAACATCCTCAAAAAATGGCCTAAAAATCTGGTATCATGTGTAATGTTATTGAGGTAGGAAATTCATGTAATCACACCACCTCCTTTAAGAATAAATCCATGTAATATGTCACATCACTAGTCTTCTTACAAGGTATGAAGTGCACCATCTTTGAGATCATGTCGACCATAGCCAACATGGCATCAAATTCATGCTACATTCTCAATAATCTGAGAAATAAATCAATAGACATGTTCTCGTAAGGCATCTCTAGAATCAACAATTGTGTGTATAATCTTGTATTTTAACTCACTACCCTCTCCATAGACATTGTGCACCATGCTACATTTTTTTTGATCTCCTTCTTCATACTTAAGTAGTAATATCTCCCTTCCATCAAATTTTTTATCTTTCCATGACCAAAGTGTCCTCAAGTACATTGTTATGAAACTCTCTTATCAAATTCTTACATATCACATTTTCTAGTATGCATAAATACTTCTTACATATCACATTTTCTAGTATGCATAAATACTTCTCCTTAATAGATATATGTCCTAAATGAAGCTATATAATTGTGCACTTCTATTTTACAACATTGGGTTCTTGCACACATATATGACATATCCAAAATCCTTATCATACTCATACAAGTCCTTGATATGCTCCAAGCCAATTGTATCATTTTTCATTTTCACTAACGTTAACATTGRTATTGTCCTACTAAGCATGCACATTGCMCTGTGATGTGTAATTTTATAGAAACTCGACTCGTTTCAAATGCCTTTGATTGGGTTCTTGCACACATATATGACATATCCAAAATCCTTATCATACTCACACAAGTCCTTGATATGCTCCAAGCCAATTGTATCATTTTTCATTTTCACTAACATTAACATTGGTATTGTCCTATTAAGCATGCACATTGCTYTGTGATGTGTAATTTTATAGAAACTCGACTCGTTTCAAATGCCTTTGATTCAACTTCATCTGGTTGTTGATGAACTTAAGTGGCCAATGATTTATGTATACAATAAACTTGTTTGGCTAGAAATAATGTCTCAAGAGATAATGTCTCAAAAGATAATGTCTCCAACACTTTAGTTCCTGCATAACAACATCAAACTCAAGATCATAAGTATAATACTTACATTGTGTTTCATTAAGATTTTAATTCAATAATACTAATGACCTTTCCTAACTCAACATTATGCTAATAAATATTATTTTGACTAATCATTGGCACACTTATCTCATTAAATCTTGTGATGACTTTTATTAACTATTCTTCTATACCATCGAAACTCGTTACTAATCTTGTGGCATTACGAGGAGTGTGGGCCATTTCAATATTAAGAGATAATGTCTCCAACACTTTAGTTCCCGCATAACAACATCAAACTCAAGATCATAAGTATAATACTTACATTGTGTTTCATTAAGATTTTAATTGAATAATACTAATGACCTTTCCTAACTCAACATTATTCTAATAATATATTATTTTGACTAGTCATTGGCACACTTATCTCATTAAATCTTGTGATGAATTTTATTAACTATTCTTCTATTCCATCAAAACATGTTACTGATCTTGTGGCATTAAGAGGACTGTGGGCCATTTCAATATTGCCTTTAGTTCCTCTATATCTATGCATAATCCATCTTTGTACACCATAAAACCCATCTTTGTACACCATAAAACTAAGGTATATGAATTCCTTTAGAATAAAATGCACTTCTTCAAATTAGTGTTTAGCTCATCTTGTTATTCCAACCACTTATAATGAATTCTAAAGCTACTTGTGTAAATTCTAAATAAAACAAAATTTTGATTTATAAATACAAAAATCATTAAAATCTCTTTTAAATATTTTGATGTCTATTACAGTGTAATATCCCCAATCAAATCTGATGAAAAAATCAGATATATGTGGTTGAGGAATTTCGTCAAACACTTAAAAGTGTTTTCTCAAAGGCCTTGGGCAAATCAACTCTCTTGTTGTCCCAACTCTAGAGGTGGATTACTGATGTGTTTAGAGGGTCAATGGGATGAGTTCCAACCTCCTTAGAACCCCAAAGTGTCTATTGTTATGATTATTTGCTATGTTGTTGTGTATATGATTGTTTTTCTCATTGAAGCATTATGTCAAACAATTTGCATAACATGGTTGTAGCTTGCATTTCCATCCATGTTTTTGAGTTTTACTTGTATAAAACAACATGAATTCAAGTGGAACATAGACTAGAATAAACATAAGAGTAAATGACAAGTAATACACAACTAAAACAAAAACTCCTACACACAGTCCTTTCTTGTTTATTTATTATAAATGGTTGTCCAATGATAGTAATTTCCAGATTTGATATACATAATATAACAACCACTTTATTGGCCTATAATGGTTCCAAAAGGCACGGAAATAGTTTCAATGATCCTCTTTTTCGATCCCCTAATGATGGCTTTCCAAAAGAGATGTTATATCATGCAAAATCCACAATTCCCATACCAAGAAATGTGCCCTCCTTGTTGCTTATGCCCTGTTGAAATATGCACAATAAATCTGATGTAAAATATTCATGAAATGGTTGCAATATTGTAGATCTGATGATGACTAACTTATAGGAGAAGTTCCTTGGTTGTAGATGCCAAATATGACCACAAATCATTGGATCTCAAACCCCCACTGTTCCCTCCTTCAGTAAATTTGCCCCAACTCTGAGAATAAATAATATGGATGTTGGAAACCCCCAAGAGTGCCAAGAAAAGTTGCTCTAGGTGAGCCAAACACAAACCAACTCAGATCTCTTCAAGATCTCACTCCTAGAAGCCAAATCAAACTCCTTCCTATTGGACAGTGTGCACTCTCTGTAGAATCCTCCAACAATTGCGCCCTCCTTTACCAACAATGAAAGAAATGGATCTGAATTGAAATATAATGGTGAGGGTGGAATCTTGCACCACCTTAGCCAAGCTTGGATCATGAATGAGAGAATATTTCATTCCCTTGCTGATCTCTAGAGTTTATTTAATCAAAACCCTCAAGTATCTTGAGCTCTTTAGCCAAGAGGCCATACATCAAAAATCAATCAACATAACAAGAGAATATGAGCCCCTATCTCTTCTTTATACCCTCTTTCACCTTTTTCTTCTAAGTGACTTTTAATTCATCTTTAATATTTTCTCATAAAAACACTTTATTAATTTAATAACCATTTTTACTCTAAAAAGTGATTTATTTGACTTTAAAACATTTATGGCCACTCAAAGTCACTTTTATCACATAAACCTTTAGAGATTTTCCTCCCGGTTCCAACGAGCTATTACACTAAGGTATTTCTCCAAGAAACATTATTCAAATAATACCTTTAGTGTAGTTAATTAACATATGCCCAATAATAAGTCTGTTTTATGGGAATCGTCGGAATGCAATGAAACTAAGGACAAGTTGTGCGGAATGGATCTTGATGATGAAATATGATGAATAATGTAAGTTGAACCCCATAAAACTCATCAAAATTGTTTGAGCTCAGTATCACCCCCAATTGGCCACTCTGGTAGGCATCCCAAACTATAACATAAGGGGATCCAAAAATGGGGACATTACATACACATAACTTAATGCTTTGTTTTGTAATTTGATTCAAATATTTCCAAAAAACTTATGTAGAGAAATCTATAAAGTGGTGCCCTCTCTTTGGGAGCTCATGGGATACATGTGCATGAATTAACAATAAGTATATTAACCCAATTGTGTGAACATAAATATCTCTATGATCTCACACTTACAAGATATGTCACCCAAATTCCTAAGGGATAAAAAGTGAGTCTCCTATGCTTTGCATTTTTTTTTTTCATTGCTAGCTTAAATAACAAGTTATACAAAACTTCTCCACTCCCACAAGTGAGATGATGTTACAGAGATGATGTTAACACAATGTAAGATTTTTGTTCTCTAAAAAACAAGGGATAGGGATATGCACCATGCAGATTCCCATTTAAGACTATATATGACAATGCTAGTTAGAGTACAAATACCCTACATGCTAAGCGATCATGATCAACATACATGTATACATGTATATGCCCGTACATGCATATCATACCCTTTTGCCAAAAAAATCCACAAATACTTTACAAACTTTTGACAATGGTATGTGAAAGGAAGTTCCTCTCAACATATCATAAAAGGTGTAGGTGATGGAGTTGTAGTGATCTGTCCAAAGCAATTCCCTTTCCCATGTCATTAAGATGGCATTGCCAGAAGGTTGTACGATACTTTCCTAAAAAATTCAAGAAAAGGATATGACATACATGCATGTTCAAATTACCATGAAGAATCTTTATACTTTCATTGACACTATTATATAGACTTTTAAATATGAGTTTGCATGGTACATATCCCTTCCCTATGCTTCAATGGAGTAGAGACCATCATGACACTAGAGGAAAGATAAAAGATGTAGGTGAT
>ML781885.1:73130-108078 GCA_009831015.1 Picea engelmannii | reverse complement strand
AGGGTGTTACAATAGATGAGGGAGTTGAGCATATACGTTGTGGACCAACCATCATGGAGGTATATGCACCCACTTATTGTGGGAATGGATATATTGAGGACGTGGACACATCTGTATGGGATTGTGGGGTGATTCCTTCAGAGAGAGTTCTTTATAGGGAATTTGAGCATACCATTGAGTTTGGATTGTCCAGTGGCGAAAATTTGATAGATGAGCTTCATTGAGAAACATATTCCTTGAAGATTGATCTTCGATTGGGATATCACCAAACTAATTTCGGGTGTCATTATGGGAACTATGAGTTCTTGGTCATGCCATTGGGGTTGACCAAAATACTTGCCACCTTTCGGTCTCACATGAACCCCATCTTCACATCGCAACTACAAGAGTTTATGTTGGTGTTCTTTGATGATCTCCTCATACACAACAAGACAGAGGAGGATCATTTGATATAGTTAGATAAGACATGGGGTATGAAGGAGAGCATATTCAGGCATGGGATAAAGTAATCTCTAGAGATTGATCTTTGATCACGCTATCAACAGGTCAGGGATAGGGAGCTTGGAACAATGTAGGTGTTATATGTGGACCATGTGATCAATGAGAAGGGTGTACATGTACATCAAGAGGAGATCTAGGCTATGTTAGGTTGGCTCACATGGATTTCAACTGATTGGAAGTCCCACCTTCTGGTGGAATATTCCAAGGACCGATTTTCTTGTGAGTTGATGGATGGTCTCATTTAGGATGGAAAATGCATAGTGGTGGATGGCATCATCTACCACAGAGGTAGCATATCTTGGTTTTAGAGTCCACACTTAGAGAGGGGATCATGAGAGCTATGCATGATACACCCTTGGTAGGACATATTGGGTACTTCAAGACTTACCAACAGATCAAAGAGAGGTTCTCATGGAAGGGCCTCAAGGATGATGTATTGAGACATAGGAGTGAGTGCATGGATTTTAGCAGAACAAGTCAGAACATACCCATCTAATAGGATTATCACATCTTTTATTCATTCTAGAACAAGAGTGGGAGAGTGTGTCGAGAGATTTCATCACAGATCTACCAGAGGTGTATGGAATGGATTGCATTTATATCATTGATGGTCAATGGACCAAGTTGGAACATTTATTTACGAGTCCATCAAAGTATGGGACATCACAGGAGGCATAGTTGTTTCTCAGGGAGGTGTTTAGACTTCATGGGTTGCCTAAGTACATTAACAGTGATTGGGACAACACATTTCTCAGTACATTTGGGTAGGAGATGGATAGATTAACAGGCACAAAGTTGACTCCTAGTACCTTATTTCCATCAGATGGTTGCATACAAAAACATGAGTCAAAAAATTGGTTTATTTGGATTTCCTTGGTTATCAGTGTCGCACAAAATGAGTCAATAGGTATTGGGGATGGTGGACTTATATCTTGGATGTGGGATCTGGGAAGTCATCTGATTTATAGATTGATTCAAGTTTTGATATTGGTTGGAAGAGTTTTGACAATGATTAGTCTGTTTCATTTTTGGAATTTCATGAGAGGAGACGGTGAGACTTATTCTATAGGGCGAAACATATTTTATTTTCTAATGCCTAGGAGTGATTCCGACAGTGGGTTTGCAGACTTTTACTTCACTGAGATGTCATGGCAGGATATGACTTGTGGTAGTGGGTTTATCCCTTACACGAATTTCATCTTGGGGTTTTAGGAGAAGAGAATGCAATTTGGGAATGATAGGAAAACAATTATGATCAAAGTGGTGCAACGCCAACATGGTGGTTTCTTTCTAAGATTAGATTGGTACCCTGGGATTACATGGTTTGGAAGTACTATTACTGATAGAGAGGGGAGAGTCGGTGATTACTTTAAGGATTTTTCTCATATGTTGCTTTGGGTTGGTTCCCTAGAAGATCCATTCTCTGTAGGGTTGGTCGAGTTTTTGCAGTGCATGATTGCTTTACCTATCGGTAGTATTCAAGTGGCCTCTTTTGTTAGTACCTTGCGAGAAAATGCTTTGAACATAGGGTGCTTCACATATTCTAGGTTAATATGCGATTCAGATTATTTTCAGCACGAAATGAGAGTAGAGATATAATAAAGAAATGTACAGATATATATCGGATATCCAATATTATAACATAAAATTATCCGAGATGCAATCATAAACACAGATATACAGTAATACACAATTTTCTATTAATGAGCAAAAATGTACAAAGACTGTAAAATACAGAGTGAAAGACTTGCTAGAATGGTGGCAACTTATCTCTGAGAAGAGATGTGATGGCTACTCGCATCCGTGAGAAGATGATTATACAATGAGGCTCCAAAGGAATTTTTTTATCATAAATAAAATCTAAAACGCTAACCCCGGAAGATGAAAAGCCAATAGTTTTGTGGACCTCGTTTTGGGTAGTTTGGTGTATCAACTTCTCGGGGGCGTAACTTTGGCATACAATCTTTGTTTGGGGCGCAAGATAACTTGTTGGAAAGGTATCATCGAGGAGATTCATTTTGGGGGCTCAATCATGGCCTTTGGCTATCATTGAGAATCTTGATCATGAAAAACCTTCATTTAGGCCCTCAAAATGTCCTCGGAAGTTAAAAATTGCTAAAAATAGTAAATTACCAAAATTGCCAGAAAATTGTTTTGAGCCAGTTGGAAAAGGTGGTGGCGACTGATATCCACCTGGATCAATTGCCCCTCCTTAGGAAGCAATGGTCTCCATTGCGTTGAGTGTCTGGGGGAGAGGGAAAAGAGTTTGTTGAATATGCATCTTGATGAGCTTCTTGCCTTGTTGGAGAAGTTGCGTTGTTTATCTTTTTGAAGGTTGTCACGAACCTGTGGTTGGAAGGGTTGGACCTTTTTAACCAGTTTTGATACATGAGATGTCTGTGTGCAGAAGGAATCTTTATTCTTTGATGCAGTCTTGTCAACCTTCTTATGTTGGGTAGAAGGTGCTTGGGCCAAGACTGTAGTGGTTGCAGTATCCTTCTGTTCACCTTTTGAACAGATTCTGAAGAAGCTACATTTTGTAGTATGAGATACTACCTTGCAACACTGTTTAGGTAGGACAGTAGTTGGAACCACCTCTGGTATCCTGTAGAGATGAACCCCCAGAGTAACAATGACACTACGAGGTCGAGACTCATAAATAACATGGTGCATCCACATATATGGCTGGTCCAAGAGAACATCACAGACATCCAGCAGGGCAAGATCACATAATACCTCATCCTTGAACGCCTGGATGCTGTATGAAAATCAACACTGTTGGCTGACATGAATATCTTGTTCCTGGTGAAGTCACCTGATGTTGTATGGATGTGTGTGTGGTGTTGTTGACAATCCCAACTGTTTGACGACCTGTGCTGAGATGAGGTTCTTATGGATTCCGTTATCAACAATAAAATGCAGTAGGGTCCCCTTCAGCCACATCTATGAATGAAAAAGGTGCTCCCCCTCTTCAAGATATGTTGGTTCTTCTGGTTGAATTGTTGCGGCCACGACAATAGAAGTGGGGTTTGCGTCAATGATCTGTCTTATGTCAGTATTTTCTGAATCAGGGTTCATCTCCTTGTCTTTGATTTCGGCCACCAATGATTGTTTTGGGTGACATTCATCGGTATTTTTCCAGGGGATTTTTTGGAAATCGCACCATTTTTCGATGTCCTTCTTCGTCTTCCCATGACCCTTCTTTTCCTATGGCTTGGACTGGTTTTCGAGAGACTGTTTTTCTTTATCATACTTTGGTTGTTTTGGATTTGCAAACCCGAACTCCTGTTTGTTGCGGTGCTTAAATTTTTGCTCAATTTTAACAACATATCGATAAGCAGCATCGAGTGATGAGATGTCTAGAAAATCCATTTCAATTTGGATGTATCTGAGTAGAGCCCCACAGTATTTCAAAACCAAATGTCGTTCAGAGTCTTTTATACCCATATTGGTATGCAAGGTATGGAAGGTATCGGTGAACTCCAGAACTGCTTCGCCCCTCTCTTGCCGCAGTGTGGTCCATCTCATATATTGCTCCTCATAGTTTCCAATAGGGTAATATTGTTCCTTTACTGTGTCCACAAAAAAATCCTAAGTGAGATCAACCCCATATATTCCAGACTCTTCTGTGGAACTTTTCTCCCAGTAAGTTTCCCACCAATGTTTGACATGGGGGAGAGCTTTAAGGAGTGTGAATGTGATCTTTTCCCTGTCGGAAAAATGGTGAACAAAGAAATGGCCTTCTAACAGATTTAACCATTTGTCTAGGGCATCCGCATCTATCTGACCTTCAAATATGAGAATATCATAATTAACATGTACCTTGAAAGGAGAGGTGCTTCAAAAGTGGGTTTTTGATGAAGATGTGGATGTTGTTATCGACAAACGTTGAAGGATGTGGGAAAAATTCTCCATCATTTCGTCCCTCTGTCGCGTGAGAGCTTGCTCAAGCAACAAATTGATAGAATCGTCTGCTCTATTGTTTTTCTTTTATTCCGCCATGGAGGGTTTGTTGGGAATGTGAGAGTGATTGTCTTCAGGAGAGACAAGATCGAGACCCAACTTTCTATACTCTGACCTTGTCGGGGACATGCACTGAAAAAACGATCAAGAGCAGCCTGCTCTGATACCATTGATCCAAATTATTTTTGGCACAAAATGAGAGCGAAGATATAATAAAGAAATGTATAGAGATATCTCAGATATCCAATATTATAACATAAATGTATAAGATATGCAATCATAAACACAGATATATAGTAATGCACAATTTTCTATTAATGAGTGAAAGAGTACAAAGACTGTAAAATACAGAGTGAAAGACTCACTAGAATGGTGGCAACTTATCTCTAAGAAGAGATGTGATGGTTACTCACATCCGTGAGAATATGATTTTACAATAAGGCTCCAAAGGGATCTTTTTATAATAAAGAAAATCCAAAACCCTAACCCTAGAAGATGAAAATCCAACAGTTTTGTGGACCCCGTTTTGGGTAGTTTGGTGTATCAACTTCCTAGGGGCGTAACTTTTGCATACAATCTCCGTTTGGAGCGCACGATAGCTCTTTGGAAAGCTATCATCGGGGAGATTAATTTTTGGGGATCAATCAGAGCCTTTGGATATCAATGAGAATATAAATCCTGAAAAAGATTCATTTAGGCCCTCAAAATGGCCCCAGAAGTTAAAAACCACTAAAAATAGTAAATTACCAAAAATGTCAGAAAACTGTTTTGAGCCAGTTGGAAAAGGTGGGTGGCCATAGATATCCACCTGGATCAATACTCCCTCCTTAGGAAGCAATGATCTCCATTATGTTGAGTGCCCGGTGGAGAAGGGAAAGAGTTTGTTGAATCTGCATCTTGATGAGCTTCTTGCCTTGTTGGAGAAGTTGTGTTGTTTATCTTTTTTAAGTTTGTCACGAACCTGTGGTTGGAAGGGTTGGACCTTTTTAACCAGTCTGGCTACATGATATGTCTGTGTGCAGAAGGAATCTCTGCGCTTTGCTGCATTCTTGTCGACCTTCTTCTGTTGGATATAAGGTTCTTGGGCCAAGACTGTAGTGGTTGCAGTATCCTTTTGTTCACCTTTTGAACAGATTGTGAAGAAGCTAAATTTTGTAGTATGAGTAACCTTGCGGCACTGTTTAGGTGGGACAATAGTCATAACCATCTCTGGTATCCTGTAGAGATGACACCCTAGAGTAACAATGACACTACGGGGTTGAGACTCATAGATAGCATGGCGCTTCCACATATATGGTTGGCCCAAGAGAACATCACATACACCCAGTGGGGAAACATCACATAATACCTCATCCATGAAGGGTTGAATTTCGTATGACAATCAACACTATTGGTTGACATGGAGATCTCGTCCTCGACGAAGCCAACTGATATTGTATGGTTGTGTGTGTGGTGTTGTTGACAATCCCAACTATTTGACGACCTATGTTGAGATGAGGTTCTTCTGGCTTTCGCTATCAACAATAAAATGCAGTGGGGTCCCCTTCACCCACATTTGTGAATGAAAAAGGCACTCCCCCTCTTCAGGATCTGTTGGTTCTTCTGGTTGAATTGCTACGGTCGTGACGATAGTAGTGGGGTCTGCATCAATGATCTGTCTTCTGCCAGTATTTTCTAAATCAGATTCTGAATAAGGGTTTGGATCCTTGTCTTTGATTTCGACCACTAATGACTGTTTTGAGCGACATTCATTGGTGTTGTGCCAGGGGATTTTGTGGAAATCACACCATTTTCCGGTGTCCTTCTTCATCTTCATGTGACCCTTCTTTTCCTATGGCTTGGACTTGTTTTCGGGAGACTGTTTGTCTTTATCATACTTTGGTTGTTGTGGATTTGCAGACCTGAACTCCTGTTTGTTCTGGTGCTTAAATTTCTACTCGATTTTAACAACATATCGATAAGCAACACAAAGTGATGAGATGTCTAGAAAATCCATTTCAGTTTGGATGTATATGTGTAGAGCCCCACGGTATTTCAGAACCAAATGTCGTTCAGATTCTTTTATACCCAGCTTGGTACGCAAGGTATGGAAGGTATTGGTGAACTCCAGAACTACTTGGCCCCTCTCTTGCCGCAATGTGGTCCATCTCATATACCGCTCCTCATAGTTGCCAATAGGGTAATATTGTTCCTTTATTACATCCACAAAAAAATCCCAAGTGGGATCGACCCCATATATTCTAGAATATTTTGTGGAAATTTTCTCCCAGTAATTTTCCCACCAATGTTTGACATGGGGGATATCTTTAAGGAGTGCGAAGGTGATCTTTTCCCTATCGAAAAAATGGTGAACAGAGAAATAACCTTCTAACAAATTTAACCATTTGTATAGGGCATCCACATCTATCTGACCTTCAAATATGGGAATATCAAAATTAACCTGTACCTTGAAAGGAGAGGTGCTTACAAAGTGGTTGTTTTATGAATATGCACATGTTTCTATCGACAGGCATTGAAGGATGCGGGAAAATTTCTCCATCATTTCATTCCTGTGTCGCGTGAAAGCTGGATCAAGCAACAAATAGAATCGTTTGCTCCGTCGTTTTTCTTTTCTTCCGCCATAGAGGGTTTCTTGGGCATGCGAGAGTGATTGTCTTCAAGAGAGATAAGATCGAGACCCAACTTGCTATACTCAGACCTTGTTGGGGACATGCACTGAAAAAATGATCAAAAGCAGCCTGCTCTGATACCATTGATCCAAATTATTTTTGGCACGAAATGAGAGCGGAGATATAATAAAGAAATGTACATAGATATCTCAGATATCCAATATTATAACAAAAATGTTCCAGAGATGCAATCATAAACACAGATATACAGTAATACACAATTTTCTATTAATGAGAAAAAGTGTACAAAGACTGTAAAATATAGAGTGAAAGACTCGTTAGAATGGTGGCATCTTATCTCCGAGAAGAGATGTGATGGCTACTCGCATCCGTGAGAAGATGATTTTAAAATGAGGCTCCAAAGGCCTTTTTTTATCATAAAGAAAATCCAAAACCCTAACCCCGGAAGATGAAAATCCAACAATTTTGTGGACCCTGTTTTGGGTAGTTTGGTGTATCAACTTCCCGAGGGCGTAACTTTGGCATACAATCTCTGTTTGGGGTGCATGATAACTCGTTGGAAAGGTATCGTCGAAGAGATTCATTTTGGGGGCTCAATCATAGCTTTTGGCTGTCATTAAGAATCTCGATCCTGAAAAAACTTCATTTAGGCCCTCAAAATGGCCCCGGAAATTAAAAACTGCTAACCAAAATTGCCAGAAAACTATTTTGAGCTTGTTGGAAAAGGTGGGTGGCCACCGATATCCACCTGGATCAAAATGGGACCCTAGGATCATTCTTAGTTTGATTTTGATTCATCTTATTGATCGTAGGGTTGTGTTGGCATTGTTTGAGGACAAACAATATTTGGGAAGGGAGGATTGTAATGCCCCCATTTTTGGATTCCCTTGCTCTGCAATTGGAGAATACCTTTTGGGTTTATGTCAGCCTAACCAGAGGAAAAATTTGAGGTAAAAAATGAGTTCATGTGGTTTAGATGAGTTATATTATGCGTTCAAAGGCCACTTATCATATTGCATCATCGAGATCACTCTTATGTAGTCAGATTTTGATTTCGTTGCATTTTGACAGTTCGTATAAATTGGGAGCATTATTGAGCATTATTTAATGGATTTTGCTATGGTTGTCAATTTAATAAATTATCTAAGAGGGGCACCTTAGTGTAATATCTTGCTGGAACCAGGGGGAAGAGATCCAAATGATGCGATGATGAAAAAGTGGCTTTCAATGCCTAGAAATGCTTTAAAGTCAGATAAATCACTTTTTCGAGTAAAAAGGGTTAATAAATTAATAAAGTGATTTTAATAAAGATAAAGTAAAAAGTCACTTGAGGGGAAGAAGGTAAAAAGGTCAAAAGAAAGGTAAAAAGGGTCAACAAAAAAGGTGAAAGGGGAAATAAAAGAAAGATGAAAGTTCATTCTCTCTTTATGTTGATGATTATTTCAAATTTGACTTGGAGAGCTCTTGAACCCTTTGGAGTTTTGGAGTAAACCTAGTTTGGATTGGTTTCAGTGGTGAGAAATCCACCCTAAATAATTGAGTTTTGGTGGTGAAATATTCCACCCTAGCCATTGATTGGGAAGACCAACTACGTCTTCCATTTGGATTTCACTGTTGAAGAGTTAGATATACCTTTTTGCAGCACCTTAGGGTTTGAAGAATTCGTATCTTTTGAGAAGGCATAACTATCTTGAGGAGGCCATTTTATTTGAGTAGAGGTAGATTTCTCTTCTGTTGGCAGAGATATTCATTGTGGTAGATGATACCATCCTTGGGGGGACTGAGTTCCTTTTGCACTGGTCGAATTTTGCAGAGTGGGGGCAATTTCTTGGGGTAAAAGCCATTTACTCTTGGCAGGGTTGTATTTCCATTGTCTAAGGGCCAAGTAATTTTTGTTTGGGTCAATTCTTCCCATCAAGGGGCCGAGTTGTTGGTTGTGGGTCGATTTTACTACTGGGGTGAATTTTGTGTGTGGTTGGTTAGAGTATTTGTTGAAGAAGAGGTATAGATCACTTTGCAGGCCAAGTTAACTAACTGGTGAGTCATATTTCCTTCTTGTTGGGAAAATTCCTTGTGGTTGGGTCATGTTATGTAGTATAGAGCCCAATTTTTGTGGAGGCAGTCGTTTCCTTTATGTTGGTAACTAGATCGTGGGTTTATGGAGGATTCTCAACAGGCGGTTCAACGCCAACCTTTAACTTCAAACTGCCGACAAATCATGTTATTACTTGTTGGAGTAAAGGAGATATACATAGGTCGATATACACATTGAATGGTTGTTGTTGTATGTATATCTGGAAGCCAGGTCAATGATTAACTTGATCAAAACTGTCAGTTATTGTTTATTGTAGTTATTGCAGATTATAATAATAATAAACAGGGGTAGATCTGATATGTCCATTGATGTTATTAATGTTGGTTGAATTATTGTTATTTATAGTCTAGTTGTTATATAATTTGCATACAATCTTGGTTCTATTTGGCACACAAATTCCCATGCAACATCCTAAACCAATCAAGAACCCAAACAACAAATAGACAATTGAACAACGACACAAGAGGGCATCAATAATGGTTTTAAGGCAGGATGTGAAGTGTTTGACAAATGAATTAAACCATAAATACACTCCAAAAAACTACAACAGTGAAAAAGGAGGGTTTGTATAGTGGGATTTCAATATGTCCACCAAGTGTTTGACAAAACACATGACCTAAATCACCATAAAAACCTACAAAAGTTAAGCATCAAACTTATCAACAACCATTAAGGGAGTCTTATATGTTGTGAGACAAGTGTTTGACAAAAGTCCTGAGCTAAAAAACCAATAATATGTTACAATGGTATGAAAATTTTTATAGTAGCTATAAGGAGGGACATTACACATAAATAATAACATGAGGATATTAATGCATTCTAGAAACAAAAATGTGAAAAGAAGTTGCCATGAACAAGAGAGAGAGGAGATGTGTATAAGAATTCACCCAAAACTAAATTTTAACAAGCCTACCTGAAAGAATAGTCAATGACCACAATAACATGTTTTCAAAGACTAGGTAAAGCCATCACAAAGCTTAAGATAGTTGGGGACTAGATCATAGTTTCTCCATCTGATCCCATACCAACAACTTGAACAATTGAATAGAGCCACCATATTGGGCAGAGCATTAATCCGACCTCAACCACTACATTAACGCCACCTCATCACTATTGTCCGAACTCAACAACTAATTTAACACCACCTCATCACTATCATTTTTTTTTAAACCTATTTTTCTCCATTTGATGCCTACAAAGTAAAAAGTAAAGGATTTATTAATCTTATCAAGTCTACCAAAGTGATGACATAACAAAAAATATATTACGTATCAAAAGACATTAAATATTAATACTTATTTCCAAAACCTTTGTAAAACTTAGGTAAAATACAGTTCAAATTCAACCTGGCGCTGGTAACACGATTCATTGATTACTATAATAGTCCCTGTTGCCAAATCAAATTAGTAACCTATACCTTTAGAAAAATTTTGGAAAAAAAACTACATTATTTTATACGTTCACCTACCTCTCAACTAATAGGGTTAAGTGAATGCTATATTCCCAAGGACACTAACTAACAATTGTTAAATATCCTGATAACTAAACATTTCGCAAAAACAATTGTTAAACATCCTAATTGCTAAACACTTCACAATGTTAATTTTTGGTAATGCTTCAATTTATTATAGTTTTTATATATCTACTTTGTTTAAGGTGCAAATATATAATTTTCATTATTATCAAGGGATATATATTCAACAGATTTATTTTTGGATAGACTTATTCTATGACATTTATATATCTAAGTGTAAGCTAATTGTACATTGTTTAATACTTGCATGTTCCACTATATAAAAGTTCATTACAAATGGTATGAAAGTAGAGGTTTTGATCCTAGGACAAGTAAAAGAAAATGATAGGACTAGCAATAACCAGGGAAGAAAAGAGGATCACGAGGCTAAATAAAGAATAATGAAAATAATGCTATTGTAATTATATGCATGCTTCAATACCAAGTCAGAAAAACTATTTAACAAGATTGTTATCACCTAAAAACTTCTCACTTGCAAAATTTCCACTAGACTTACCAAAATATATCACTATTGGTCAAGGAGGAAGAGGACCCATCCCAAGGAGGGCCTTTGGAAAGAATGAAAGAATAACTCCATTACCAAATAGATATGGCCAAGATGACACAAACCCTTCTCTCATCCACTAATCTCTATCAACATTACTCTCAACCTCGATCTAAGGAACATATGTGGGATTGTCGAAAGTTATTTATGGCTATAAATCTACATAATTCTAACTTAGAAAATGAGTCTGAGTTTGAATCAACCTCATAACACTTTGCTAATGAGTTCAATCCTAAGGACCAAACCCCTCCACCCATAGTAATAAGGAACCACTCAACATATCTTTCTATAACGCTTGTTCTTGGTCACTTAGACACATTCAAATTCTTTGATGCTATTAAGAAGAGCAAGATCATAGTTATGGTTGATTGTTGAAGAAAAATCAACACCCTAGATCAAAAACATGTTAAAAGAGTGAGCCTCCATATTGATACTCTGTAATAGATTTCAAACTCCAAGATGAGTCCCATTACTACACTTTTCTTCTCTGATACCAATCTGGCACACACCCCAACACTAGAAAACTTGAATGTTTTCTTTGATACCAATCTATCATGTACATGTTTTCCAACACTACCCTGGTACCTTTAAAATTCACCCTTCCGGGAAATTTCAAATTTATGATACCATTCTATGAATAAAGAACATGCTACACGCACACGCAAGTAATAAGAAACATGCATGAATCTAAAAGAATTATTTAATAGGCCATGCACAACAATTAACAACAACAATCATGTCATAAGTTATCGCATAGATAATTTACACAACATAATATAAATTATAGAGAAACACAGAGATAATTTATCTTTTTAAAGAAAAAATCACCAACTAGCATCATACGTCGAACATTCCACCCAGCCTTAGGATTTGTTGGACATAAACTCTCTGCAACAAGCCACCCCTGAGCCGAGGCTATGAATCCATAAGGATGGGTCCTAGGTCGACTCAAGTTTCTCAAACCAGTCATCAATCAAACTCTCACAGTTTTATCAACTACATAGAAATCCTAATTTACTATCTCTCTTCCCCTTCAGCCTACACAATCCAAAGAGATGAACTCCCTTCTCTTCCATGCATTCCCTTAGGTTGTTCCACCTCTTCCCAAGGCTCCAGTGTTGTTGGTTAGGAAATCTCAATGTTGGAAACTCCAAGGATTCTCATTCGTGGAAAATCCTTTCACAATTGTCAACATTCTCATGCACACAAACATCGATTCCTTGCTGGAAAATACCAGTAGTTCCTACAACCAACTATCCATGGCTCACTACCTCCCCATTTCCCACCCCAAACCTAGAAAAAGAGTGAGAAAGGAGAATGAATGAATGACGAACAACTCCAAAATGAGTGAGTAACAATGAATGAACAACCCTCACACAATCAAGAACATTGTCTAAATAATCCAATGCATAATGTGGCCTCCCCCAAGAAGCTCACATAACCCCCTATTTCTCCACTAAAATCAAGGATGGGTAAACAAAATATGATAACATGCTTATCACTTTTCTCTTGAGGAATCATAACCACCTATAAATTTGTCCTTGTCCGTCCTATAACCATCAATGCATTTTATTTTATTAATATTCAAATTGTTATAGTTCTAGGCTCTCCGGCCTTTTCAAATTTATAGGAACTATGACCTTCCATCAAATAAACAAAATTACATTATTAATATGGGAACTCAAAAAAGGGGCATTACATTCCTTTCCCCCTTATTTTGGTATTGTCCTCAGTGCATCATATACAACTATAAAAACAAAACTTCAGAAGTCTTCAAAAAGTCACAGGTACTCTAGTTGCATGGAATCCTCATGCTCCCAAGTAGCATATTTAGGATCATAATAGGTCCATTGAAGCTTTAACAACCTTATGTCTCAATTCCATAGCACCTTGACCTTCCTGTCCAATATGCCCACCAACTAGACCTAAAAGTATCCTTCTGGCTCCACTTGAGTCAAATTCCAATCAAAGACATGGTTATGATCATGCACATACTTTTTTAGCAAAGATACGTGAAATACATTATGCACGTTCATGGAAGCAGACAATGTAAGCATGTATGCAGTTAGCCCTATTCTATCCAATATCTAAAATGGACCACAAAATATGTATGATGGCTTGGTAAAACTGCCCAACTTCAATGAAATTTTCTTTGGCTTCACTTTCAAAAATACATGCTCTCCCTGTAATGTTCCCATCCACCCAGGCTAGGCCACGCCACACAAAAATCTCCCAATTACAACTCTGATACCACTTTGTAGCATCCACAATTTCCTGTTGGGAAATCCCACTAAAAAAAAATTGAATTCTGATACCCTTAAATTAAATCATATATTTTGCATATGAACAGAGTTAAGTGGAATAATAAAAACATATAACAACAATAATTCATACATGTAAATAACAAAGATTCCATGACATAAAAATCTCTCTCTCTCTCTCTCTCACACACACACACACACACACACACACAGTAATTGAAATAAACACCCGATAGAAACTTTCCTCATGAAATAAACACCAACTACATGCAAACCTTCCATGTTCCTCCCAGCCATAGACCACACTGCTCGTAATCTCAGTAGTGGGTCACCCTTGAGCTGGGGCTAAACTGTACGAGGGAAAAGGGAATCCTAAGCCAGTATAAGGTTTGTTAATTAACAAAAATGCTCAGTGCAAGGTGCCCAACTGTTGCAACTAGCCTATAGTCTCTCCTTCCCCACATGCATGTCCCACCCCAGGAAGTGTGCCCCTTTCTCTGCTCAACAATCCCTCGATTTCCCCACTTCCCTTCTGGGGTTTCAACAATAGGACATACATGAAGACTTAGAGCCTTGTAGCTATTACCCAATGCACCAAGGAACAATTCCCAACATTTTCTACCCAGAGAAAACTACTCACGAGCCTAACAACCCGCCTCTTCAACATACATGCCTGACAACCTTCTTCTTCAGCTCCAATCTTCCCAGATACAGAAACATGAACCAATTGGTAGCATGGATGAGTGAATGGTCAGTATCATGAATGAATGTACGAATCCCTCTCCAAAAAACATGGGAAGTTACGTTATATCCCCCAAATTACATATGCATGTGTCCTTTATGACACATGACACTCAAGGAACCCCCCCTTGTTCCCACTTTAGAAAATTAGGATATATTTTATCCATATTTAGCTTTAAGGAATATTAATATTAAATTAATACAATATTCCATTGGGCTTAAGCCCCCTTAGATTAACCCTTTTCCTAGACTCTTAGCCCCCTTTCCCTTTCTAGTGGAGTTTAGCCCCTCATCTATTTTGTATGGTCAGTCTGCAACAATGATGTACTTTATTAATGCTATCTCGAGTATGATTACAAATTACAATATAGGCACACTCGCCTTTTACAAATCCAAGATCCTAGGTCTAATAATCACACGAGCACTCTAGCCTCAAAACATATTTACAAAGGCACTCTGGCCAAAAGTATCCTGGCTCACCAGCCTATATGTACATTAAAACTGGGGCTCAAATTGGGGTATTACATTCCCCTCCCCCTTATTTATGCACTGTCCTTAGTGCATTATATACATGTACATACAAAATTATTCAAAAATCTCCATGCCTTTGCTATTGGAAGCTTGTTGTCTTTCTAGTGCTCTTTTTCCAAGCACCTGATTCATCTTTTCATACTTCAGATGGAAGTATATTGCTCTATTCCATAAAGATGTTTCAGGAAAGAATTCTTCTCACTGTGACATTCTTGAGCTACCTCCTCCTTGTTTCACCGATCCTTCCAGGCTCATACATCCTTTTACTACTACATAGTCCTTCATCTATCCATCTTGCCAAAGATTTCACACACAAGGAGAGCACCAATTCATTGTCGGATCCCCACTAAGGATCTGCAATTTAAAGCTCCAATGTCCCAATAATAGCCATTATTCCTAAGCATCCCAACTTCAATAATCATCATCTCATATGTGTCACACACATACAATCATCATGAGATAATATCATATCAATTTCATGTAGAAATTAAAAAATATTTCATAAGGAAAATTCAACTTTTTCCCAAAATATGAAATTTTATCTCATAATTTTCTTGGTCGTTGCAATAACAGGAAGCAATCTTTATTATGGATTTCTACAGCTCCATACTTGAGACCAGTTTTTTTTTTTTTTGCAATGATGCCACCTTGCATTCAACCAACAGATTATTAGTGCTTCTTACATAATATACTTTTATTGAAATATGTACATAAGTTTACATAGTGATCTTAGAATTGTCTACACTTAACAATTAAATCATAGATATGAAACCATTTATTAAATAGAATGAAATTATCGTTCTTTGTGTAGGAGTTTCCAACCATTAGGCCTTTCATTCTTCCAACATCATTATTTTTATTACTCTATTTTCTGAACATAATTTTCATGTAGTCACTGCTCATGTGATTACTTGACTTGCAAATTTCTTGTTGCAATGGCTAACCTCCCTTGAAACGTTCTCAACAACATGAGTTAGTAATAATTGTAACATCTTAGTTATTAGTATAATCCTTTCCTTTAAATATCATATATGTATGCATTCACAAAAATGCATTCAATAATTGCATTCAAGCATAAACAACTCAATCATGTATGAATGCAACTCTACCACTTACACACTATGCATGAGTGAAATTCACCATGCATATCTATTCAATGCACATTTGTATTGATTTCATGATTCCATTTATCTAAGTCATGTATCCCACTATGGTGAATTGGAAGGTCTAGTCAATGCCTCAACACATCACCCATATGTTTCCTATTGCTTGCTCAACTATTTTGATGCCTTCCTTTTCAACTTGAACACTACACCGAGAATAAAATTCTATGGTGATATTTAGTGTTAACAAAACGGTTGCAGTCCAAACCTTAGATAAAGTAGGAAGTTTTCCTTGGATACTTGTGTGGCACTAAATCCTTTCCATATCCAACCATGTCATGGCCTCATACATGACTAGCGTTACTGATATTCATTCCTATAATAGGGTCATACCCTTTTATTTATTTGGTTATTATCCCATAACCAACAAATCCATAATATGTTATTACATCACATGTATGCATTCAAAATCCAAGTAGCTTTCATTATTATCACAATCCTCTAGCTTTTACCACACCTAGTGGTATCTTATTTCCATTAATTCATTCAAATTATACAATAATGTAATTTATATAATAAACTCCGGCTAGGGGAATTCTTACCTAAATTCCCCTTCAACAATTATGCAATATAAATACATAAAATTTATACATGCATAGATTCCCTTAAATATATTTAATGCTACATGGATAGATATTATTAGTAGGAGCTTCCTTCATATGGATGCCTTCCATATGCAACAACATCATCAACAGAAACCATGCAATGATTATTTCTTTCCTAGCACAAAAATTGTCATTAGCAACTTTCATATATATATATATATATATAACAATAAACTACTTCTAGTCTTCAATATATTATATATATTAACAAATATACATTTATTAATGCATATCTATATGCACAAATAATGCATCATTAGCATTCTCATAAATTCATATGCATTCGAGTTCCCATGCTAAGTATGGTTGTTCGAACAAGCCATATTATATTTGTTGTTATACAATTGCAACAACCTCTTTTCTCATGTACAACCTTCTTTGTTGTTACTAGCTATCCTTAATTCTCATTGTAATCACTGCACATGATTATTTCCTCCCTAGGCACTTTTCTAGCCAATTCCACTTTTGACTACCTTTGTTTTTCCAACCACATACTATGTTGATATTAACTTTCAACATTCCTCCTTTTTATTTTTTGGATCCTTCTGACCAAGCACATACATGACCAAATTACATTCCTAGCCATGCTCTCTTATTTACTTTAGATCTTCAACCTCCATTTACTTTCTAGGAAAAACTAATTCATCCCTTTTCTCAACTGAACACATCATCCCTTGTAGTTTCTTGAACCATTCCTTTCTCCTTTCCTGACCCATTTGGTTTTCAACTTGACTTCCTTAGTCAATTTCCACCATATTGTGATGCTACACAATGTCTTCATTTCCAGTTTCATAGAGATTATCTAGAAGTAGTTGACACTGCTTTTATTTTCTATCATACATTCTAGTGATACTTCTAACCTCCTTGATTATCTCCAACAAATCATTTCCATTTGATATGAGTTATTTCAGGTACCCTCTCTTATGCATACCAAGTCACATAGAACCATTTTCTTTCTTATGGTTCTTTATTGATTTCCCCTCAGAAAATCATCTCCATGATTGAATTATTTTGACTTGTTATCCCAATCCACTTTGGGTATGTACTCAACACCTTGGGAGTGTACCCGACATTCTCTCAATGTATCAACCATTTCCTATTTATTACTGCTATATCTCTCAGAGTGCTGCAAGAGACTCAAAATAAGTTGTCATCCACCTACTAGTGCCTTTCCCAGAAGTATGCCTATATACCTCCAAAACCAATATGCACATGATGCATTGCTTATGCATCTATTGTCACTTCTTTAGTATGCACACACCTACATTACTTCATCCCTGAACTTCTATCACCCAACCATGCTTCCACTGCTATACTCTGACAACAATCATGGAGGTGCTTTCTCCAAAATTGTAGGACCAATCCTTGGAGATGATACATATTATTTATATGACTACACTATGTCTTCCTTTATTATAATCATGGCATATTAACATTTCAATCCTTTTAGAAAAGTCTTTCCCACAATGTACTACTTTATCTGTACATTGACACCCTTTATGATGAATGGAATTTTACTATTTCATCCTCTCAATGATACGATTTTGCATATTTATTCCACTGTTCACTTTGATTGGTAGGACTGAATTTCTTGTAGTGGATTCCCAAACCTTCATGGTTGAACATAGAATCACACCTTAACATTCTTCAGTCTTGGATTTTGATCATCTTGTGAGGCATCCTTGTCATAACACTCTTTCCTTGAGTACTTTTGTTCATCTTTAACCAAATTTCAACCTTCTAATCTATTAGGAAAACCATCTCTCCACACTTCCATGGTCTTAGCTTCATGCATACTCATTACTCCTGCTTTATCATGAAACATGGATGATCTCTTTCTTACTCAACATCACCAATTGGTATGCATATTTATCATCTTGAAGTCTTTTTCCAATCATAGTTCCATTGAGAGTATTCTACATTGCACACTAAGTCAGGATGTCTTCAGCCGATAGCTTCCTCAAGCAATCATTCCACATTTGAAGAACTGACCCTGTCTTTTTCCTCATACCTGAAGAGAAATTATGCAACTGAAAATACTTTCTCATGCCCAACAACCAGGTCTATGCATCCTCGTCCTTCTTGTGTTCACCATCAAATGTAGGTGGTTTTATTTTATTCTTTTCTCCTTGTAGCTCATCCACCCCAGACCTCTTTTTATTCTTCCTGACATGGAATGGACTTGAGATTTTTTGTGCTCTCCTAGTTGAATTCCTTGGGGAGTGATGGTGATGCCTACCAACACTTTTGGTTCTTCTCCTCTCATCATGAGACCCGTGGCTCCATTCTTTTCTTTAATTGGTCTCCTTATCGATCTTCTTCTCTATTCTATCCAATTTCTGCATTAACTTAATGTTAAATCCTTCTTGTTGCTCCTTGGATTTCATAAGCGTTTCTTTATCACCTTTATAACTATGGAAATCCTTTTGCAAACTTTTTATGGTCTCTACCAAGTTCATGATTTCTCCCTTTTTGTATTCTCCATTCCCATTGGATTTTGTTACTTCAGCTCCCACACCCATACCAAATATTCTTCCTTCATCTTCATAATTATAAGTTCCTTGGGCATCATCCATGTCTTGGTTTACTGATCTTTATATTGAATTATTCTTACTTCAAATTACGTTCTTGGTTCATAAATAATTTATTTCTAATTTCTTTTGAATTCTTAATATCCTTTTCTTTATACATTCTTGAGGGAATACATGGACTCCATTGTCCACAAATTCTCATGACTAACTCTTGTGTCCCCGTTCAAAATATTTGAGCAGGAAGATTGTTAATGACATGACAGGGAAGAGAAATTCGTTAGCTCGAGCATCACAGATTCGATGCTCAACAATCGTTCAAATATATTTGAATTATATCTTAAACATTGATCCATTATCTTGGCTATCAGAATGCTCAACATGACCATGATACTCAGTAACTGTCTGATATAGACTTTGGTTCAATCTCAGCCGTCAAAACATTTCACCCATATTTAGAATTTTTTCTTAAGTTTATCGCAATTTCATGAGTCCATGTCATTCATGTTATAACTTCCACCTCCTCCAAAAGGAACCATTGTGTTCCATTGTATCCATTATACACCTATACTTAGTTATTTTCTCTGAGATCGCACCATGGCCCACAGTCATTTCCTTATTCTTCATCACCTTCGCGATATCCTTCACACCCATGAAGTCTTAACGCTTAGTCAAATTTTGAAAATTTCACCACGATTTCAAGTGATTCCATAATTATTTTACTCTTATAACTCCATCCCCTCGTCTGCTTGACCAATCCTTAGGACGTAGAAAAATCTTGAAATGTCACGGTGCTCTGTGGTGTATTACCTCTTCGTCGCCATACTCTTCACACCTGGAGTCTTGTTACTTAGCCATATTTCCAAAACTCCATCGCAGGTTCGTGGGTTTGTGTGTTTCCTTACCCACACATTCAATCCTCTATGCAGTCTGTGGTACCTTAACACTTTGACAAATTCCAATATCTTACCACAGTTTCGTGGGACTGACATTTGGCCTGCCTCATGGTTCCACATCACCTGCCAACTATCATTCCATCCAACATGTACCTACCACCGTGGCAGTACACATCTTTATTCTACCACATGAGCTGACACATGGCCTCCACGTCATGCTAACTTCATCGTATGGAGAAATACCCAGATTTTTCTTCCAAATTTGTCAAATTTTGCATTTTATTTCCAAAATGCCAAGAATACGTAATTTTCAATTCTTTCTTCAACCACCATTACATATCTATAGTTAAAATTCACATGGACATTTTTTATCCTCTAAACTCAATTCAATCTTTGCATAAGAATTTTGACCTTTCTTTGTCGAATTTCTCCATAATTTTGTTGCATAAATTGGGGATTTTCCCAATTTCGCCCAATTTTGTCCTAGGCACCATGGCTTCTCTATAACTTCAAATTTTGGCCATCTACAGGTCCAAATATTCTTAATTAGAGACCACATTTTCTTATACTTAATTTCTGGGCTCGATTCTTCACATTACCCATGAAATTTCTCTCAATTTTACTGTAGTAGTTTAATCAAACAAGTTGCAAATATACTCCATAAATTAATTCTCTATGAATTTCCACTTCAACATTCTTCTAACTCAACCCATCTTGGCCCAGTGTTGAAAATTGGGCTCTGATACCACTTTGTAACATTCCCAGCCACCCAGGTTGGGCCACGCCACACAAAACTCTCCCAATTAGCGCTCTGATACCACTTTGTAGCATCCACAACTTCCTACTAGGTAAGGCCACTCCAAAAATTCCGAATCTTGATACCCTTAAATTAAATCATATATTCTGCATATGAACAGAGTTAAGCAGAATCATACAACAACAATAATTCATACATATAAATAATAGATATTCCATGAAAGAAAAATGATAATTACACACACACACACACACACTAATTGAAATAAGCACATTATAGACACTTATCTTATGAAATAAACACCAATAGGAAGTGTGCCCCTTCTCTTCTCAATAGTCCCTCGACTACCCCACTTCCCTTCAGGGGATTCAACAAGAGGTTGAACAAGAAGTCTTAGACCCCTGTAGCTATTGTCCACCGCACCAGGGAACAATTCCCAACAATTTCTCACCCAGAGAAAACTACTCACATGCCTGCCATCCTGCCTCTTCAACATACGGGCTTGATAACCCACTTCTTCAGCTCTAATATTCTCAGGTACATGCACAGGTACTGGTTGGTAGCATGGATGAGTGAATGGTCAACATCATGAATGGATGAATAAAAATATCTCCCCAATATATGGGAAATTATGCTATATCCCCCAAATTACATATGCATGTGTCCTTTATGACACATGGCACTCAAGGAACCCCCTCTTGTTCCCACTTTAAAAACTTAGGATATATTTTATCCATAACTTTATCTTTAAGGAATATTAATATTAAATTAATATAATATTCCATTGGGCTTAAGCCCCTTTAGATTATGCTTTTTCCTAGACTCTTAGCCCCCTTTCCCTTTCTAGTGGAGTCTATCCCCCCATCTCTTTTGTATGGTCGGTATGCAACATTGATGCACTTTATTAATGATATCTTGAGTATGATTACAAATTACAATATAGGCACACATGCCTTTTAGCAATCCAAACTCCCTGGTCTAATAATAACATAGGCACTTTGGCCAAACGCATCCTAACTCACAAACCTATATGTACTTTACAACTGGGACTCAACCTAGGGTATTACACTCTTACTTTAAATTCTCTAGTTATCATGTTCTTATCTGCATAAATATTCTACCTATCTTGTGTTGCTTTCAAATTCTACTTAATTTTAACCATTTGGTCTTCCATATCCTTGAGAAATTTTGGCCCAAGTACTAGACTATCTGTTGGGTTGTCCCAACTCACTGAAGTATTTCATTTTCTACCATACAAAGCTTCAAATGGGATCATATTAAGGGAATATTGATACCCATTATTGCAGGGAAACTCAACCAAATCCAAATAATCTTCCCACTTATATGGTTTATCCATCATATGCATTCTTATCATGTCTTGAATCACTTGGTCGACTCTCTCTATTTTCCAATTTGAATGTGGATGGTATGTTGTGATAAAGTTCGGATTTGTACCAAATCCCTTAAATAATCCTCTCCAAACATTTGAAGTAAACTTTGTATCTCTGTCCGAAACAATTTCCTTAGGTATTCTATGCAACCTAGAAATTTCTTTCATGTAAATTTATGCAATATTAGTTGACGTATGAGTAATATCCATTGGAAAAAAAATGAGCAACCTTTATTAATTTATCCACCACTACCATTATTAAATCATTTTGTCTTGTTTTCCTGGGAAATTTAGTAATAAAATAAATGGTTACCACTTCCCATTTCTGCTATGGGATTGATAATGGTTGTAGAAAACTTGTTGGGTTTCTATGCATAATTCCTCTCATGTTCCTTAAGCTTTCTAGACTCATAACCAATAACATGTCCATTCTGAGTGAGGACTCCACCAATTCCTTCCTTACATGCATCTATACATACCACAAAATTTTAATTTGGGTCAACAATATTCAAAATAGGTGCACTAGTAAGTAACTCTTTCAATAAATTAAAATTGCATTCACACTATGCTTTCCATTGAAACTTAACTCCCTCATTTTTTAAAGAAGTGAAATGGATGAAAGATATTAGAGAATCCTGCTATAAATCTCTTGTAGTATCCGACTAATACCATAAAAGATCTAACTTCTAAAATATTCTTTGGTGTTGGCCATCCTCTAATGGATTTAATCTTCTATGGATCTATTGCTATACCTTCTTATGTAATAATGTTCCCCCGATAATGGATCCTCCCTTGGTAAAAACAACACTTGATTAGCTTGGCATATAGTTGATGTTCCCTTAGCATTTGGAGTACCAATCTCAAGTGATGTTCATGTTCTTCCTCTGACTTAGAATAAATAAGTTTGTCATCCAATAACATAATGACAAACTTATCCAAATAATTTCTGAATATTCCATTCATTAAGCACACAAAGACAACGAGTGCATTGGTAAGTTCAAATGGCACCACTACAAATTCATAATTTCCATGCTTGGTTCTAAAAGATGTCTTATTGATGTCTTCTTCCTTGATTCTCACCTGGTGATATCTTGATCTCAAGTCTATCTTTAAAAATATCTTTTCTCCTCTTAGTTGATCAAAGAGGTCATCAACTATGGGTAGAGGGTATTTTTTATTTAGTGGCTTTATTCAACTGTCTAAAGTCAATACACGGCCTCAACATCCCATCTTTATTTTTCACAAAGAGTACTGGTGCTTCCCAAGGTGAAACACTTCGGTGTATCAACCCTTTCTTCAACAATTCTTCTAGCTGCATTTTTTATTCTTTTAATTCTAGTGTACTCATTATGTAAGGAGTCTTTGACACTGGGGAAGTTCCTAGTACTAAATTAATAGAGAAATATATCTCCCTCTTTGGTGGCAACACTAGTATTTCTTTGAATACATCCTCAAACTCTTGAAATACTGAGAAATATTCAAGACTTGGATCTTTGGTATTTTATTCCTGCTCCACACGAGCTGCATACAATTGAAATCCTTTCTTGAAGCATCTCTTTACTTGTAAGGCTGAAATCTCCCTGATAGAAATGGGTCTTGGAATTCCTTGTACAATGCTCTACTTTCCTTCTTCATCGAGACATGTAAAAATCTTCTTATGGAAATTTAGGACAACATGATGCTTATCCAACCAATCCATTCCAATCAAGATATTATAAGATCCTAATGATGTGATATTCATATCTTCACTGGTATTCACTCCATTCGGATTTATTGGACAACCTCTGATAGTGTCATTGATCGTCCTTTTGGTTCCAGTGGCTAGCTAAACAAACAATGGTATTTTAAGATTACTTTTATTCAAACGAAATATGTCTCCTATTTTAGGATCAATGTAGCTATGGATTTATTTTGAAAAAATTAAAATAGAAATAGTATGATTTATGATCTTATCTTCCACCTCAATCATTTGGGATTGGTGTTATGCTTGTTGATATTCTAGAGCTTTATATATTCTTGGAATGTTTATGCCCTTGTCTTCCACTATATTATCCTCTTGGATGTTGTGTAGTATCCTCATTTTGTGTTCTTTGTGAGGGAAATACTTGTACATGTGATCTTCTTTACATCCCCAACATTTGATTGGTGGTCTTCCATTTTTTCCTGAGGAGTCTTCCATCTCGGATTCATTTTTAGTAGGCTAATTTGTTGATATGTGCTAGGACTTTTTTTAATGAAAGTAGGTTTGAATCCCTTCCTTCTCTGATCAACTTTCTCCTAATTTTTGTCCTTCAAATATTTTTGAAAAGTTTCTATGCCTTTTCCTTGCTCATACAAGTACTTATCCTTTCTAATGGTCTTTGTCAAAGTTTTTGGTTCATCATATTGAATTTTTTCTTTATACAAAAATGGAAGTCCACTTAAAAACCTTTGTATTTTCACCTTTTCATCCTTAATAAACCCCACATACGTCTTCAACAACTCCTAAAAACCATTTTCATATTATCCCATGGTCATGCTCCCCAACTTGAGTTCAAAGAACTATTGCATCTTCTTTTCATAATAGTTCTTGGAAAGATAATCCTATTGAAAATATTTCTTGAATTGCTTCCAATAAATCTTACTCTCATCAATATTCTTAACTTGATTCAATTGATCCCACCACATAGTAGCTTTTCCATGCAAATGGTATGTGGCAACCCTGACTTCTAGGTTAGATGAGTAGTTGTCCAACTGAAAATACTTTCCGATTCCAAGCAGTCATGCTTCAACATCATCTCCACTTTTACTTTCACCATCAAAGGAGGGCGGATTAAGATTCATAAGCTGTCCTTGCAAGTTGTCCAACTCATATTGTCTTCTTTGATGCCTAACAAGAGACACTTTTGGATTGTTCCTTGACTCTTCAAATGCATTATACTTCCTAGATGAGTTATTACATGACTGATGTCTATGAGTTCTACTAGAACTTTTTAAGTGATTGGATCTTTTGTAGTTATCTCTCCTTGCATGATGTTTTCCTTGTTCCTCATGTCTAGAGCCTAATCCATTCTTCACTTGTCTCTAGAAATGATTTAGGATTTTCATCACCCGAATGTTCATTTGATTCTACTCCTCATGTGATTTCATTATATACTCATTGTTAGATTTGTAACTCTACACTTCCATTCTCAAACTTCTCATAGTCTCTACCAATTATGTTGGCTCCACTCTTCTCTTGTGTCCATTAGATTATATATTTGCATTTTCCACATTGAATGTATGTTGGTCCTTGGATTCTCTCTCATGACTATAGGATCCCTCTGCATACTCCATGTCTCTAATCTACAATCTTGAGCTTGAACTGATATTCTTATACCCTTAATTCTGCAAAATTTGCAAGCAACCATTTTTGTTAGAATTATGCATATTATAAAAATCTTGTCAATTAATGATACAAGTAACTCTTCCCTTCAATTCATGAAGAATAATATCACACTTCTCCAAATTATAATTATTCAGTATTATTCTCCTATGAATCATATTTCCAATGACTATTCATATGCCTTGATCTGATCTCTGAGATGAAAGTTATGGCTTCCTGAAAAATCCATTTTCACCCAATTCTCCATTGTGCAATTTATGTCAACTAACACCAAAATTGTTGTTGGTTAACAATAGAATCCTTGATAGAATCCATACCTAGATCTTCCTTTTAGCAAGAATTTTCCAGAAACATGGATTCTTGGATATCCAGATCTGGTTCAAGTCACATAATTCCCTTTAAAAGTTCTTTCGACACCCAAATCTATGGATATCCATATCCGACTTCGAGCCTCGTTGAAATTAAAGTTTAAAGTGAATCTTGGATTTTCGAATTCCTCGATTGTTAAGGTTCCACCCTCCATATTTTGACCACTGCATAGTAGAGTTACTCCATCCGACATCTGAACTCCTGGAAAAGTGGTGAATGTTGATAATTCCATATCTCCAAATTCACACGGTTCCATCGACAAGGTCATGGTCACAATGTTTGATCTAGATTTAGGATCGGAATGAACTGATTAACAGACTAAATACAATAAAAACAGATATATGAAGAACACCACAGATATCCAATGAACAATATCTTCTATTGAATAAATGAAATAGGCTGAAATTGTAAAACTACAGAACTGAAACACTTGCTTGAATGGTGGTAGTTATCTCTAAGAAGAGATGTGGCTGGTATATGCATCCATCTAAGAAAAATGATTACAATGAGGCTCCAAATTCCTTTTTAACATTACTCATGTATTTCAAAACTCTATACATCCAAAAACCTAACCCTAAGAGATGAAATGCCAAAAGTTATGTGGGCCCCTATGGGTAAGTTAGTACCTCAACTTCTCAGGGTCGTAACTTTTGCATACGACCTTCGTTTTAGGCGCGTGATAGCCTATTGGAAAGGTATTTCAGAGAAATACACATTACACTATCAAACTCTGACTCTGTCTACAATTTAATTGTGGTGAGGCAAAAAAACATCGTTTAGGGCCCCAAAACGGCCCTGTAAGTACAACAAGATGTGTTGACATGAAAAAATACAAAATAATCCAGTTGGATTAGGTGGGAGGCCACCAGTATCCACCTGGAAGATGTGTAGGGATTCAGACATCCCCAAAAGTGTAGAAACCACAATTACCAAGAAGTACATAAGAACATGTTGAACTAAAAATTGTCAAGAGGAGCCAATTGGAATCGGTGGGTGGCCACCAATATCCATTGCGTTGAGTTCCCCCATAAGGTGAGGAAACTACTATTGAATTTGGCCCTGGGTGAGCCACTTTCCTTGGTGTAGGAGTTTCCCTACCTTGACAAACCGATAAAGCTGGATCCTCTGCTGGCGAGTGCCCTTGACCTGTGTGTCCACTATCTCATCAGTTTTTAGTTCAACACGTTCTTCTGTACTTCTTGGTAATTGTGGATTCTACACTTCTGTGGTTGTATTAATCCTTACACATGTTCCAGGTGGATATTGGTGGCCTCCCACCTAATCCAACTGGCTTATTTTGTATGTTTTCACGTCATCACATTTTGATGTACTTCCAAGGCCATTTTGGGGCCCTAAACAATGTTTTTTTTGGTTCGCCACACTCAAACTTCGGACAAAGTTAGATTTTGATGGCGTAATATGTAGTTCTCTAAAATACCTTTCAAATGGGCTATCACGCACCTAAAACAGAGGTTGTATGCAAAATTTACGACCCCAAGAAGTTGAGGTACCAACTTACCCATAGGGGCCCACATAACTTTTGGCATTTCATGTCCTAGGGTTACGTTTTTGGATGTCTAGGGTTTGGACATTCATGAGTAATGTTAAAAATTCCTTTGGAGCCTCATTGTAATCATTCTTCTCAGACGGATACCCGTAGCAGCCACATCTCTTCTCACAGATAACTACCACCATTCGAGCAAGTGTTTTAGTTCTACAGTTTTACAGTTTCAACCTATTTCATTTATTCAATAGAAGATAGTGTTCACTGGATATTTGTTTTGTTCTTCATATCTCTGTGTTGATTGTATTCAGTCTGTTAATCAGTTCATTTTGCTCCTAAATCTGGATCAGTATCTGAGAGTGTCTCACTATGGTACACCACCAGATGACCATGCTGAGTGACAACTGTGCCTACAACATAGTCAGATGCATCGGTCTCAATATCGAATGATTGTTGCAAATCGGGAAATGAGAGCACTAGAGCTGAGCACAAGTGATGCTTCAGATCCTCAAATTCTTGTTGTTGTTCCTTCGACCACACGAAGTTTTCCCTGCCACCGCCCTTGGTCACGTGGATGAGGGCCCATGCAATATGGGAGAATCCCAACATGAACCGTTGATAGAAGTTGCCCAGTCCCAAGAAACTCTGAAGCTCATTTAGTGTGGTCGGGGCTGGCCAGTCATGAATGACTTGGATATTAGTGGGATCAACATGTACCACATGCTCATCAACAATGTAGCCCAAGTATTGGACCCTGCTCATGCCAAAGGAAATTTTTTTCAAGTTGGCATATACCTTGTGCTGCCGCAGAGTGCTCAAAACCTGTTGAATATTCCACATGTGCTCCTCCCAAGTTCTGTTGAAGATGAGGATGCCATCCAAATATACCACCACAAAAGAGTTGGTGAAGGGTCTCAATACATCATCCATGAACCTCATGAAAGTGGATTGTGCATTTGTTAAGCCAAAGGGTATGACCAACCATTCGAAGAGACCTTCTTTAGATTTGAAAGCTTTCTTCCATACATCATTTGGTTCGATGGGAACCTAATGGTAGCCATAATTTAGGTCAATCTTGTTGAAGAACTTTTGCCCCTTGAGTTGGTCAAGAAGGTTATCAATCCAAGGAATTGGGTACCATGTTATGACTGTGATTTTTTTTAATTCTCTGTAATGAATGCAGAGTCGCCAGGTCATGTCCTTATTCTGCACCAGTACAATTAGGCTTCCGCAAGGGGAGGAGATGGGTTTGATGTGCCCCTTTTTAATAATCTCTTGGATCTAACGCTTGATTTCCTCATTTTCCATCAGCGAGTGATGATAGACTGGTCCATTAGGTAGAGGTGCACCGAGGGTTAGATCAATTGGATGCTTGACTTGGAAGTGCCTTGGTACGCTGGTGGGTGAGGAGAAGATGTCTTTGTACTCTTCTATGATCCCATCCACTTTCTTCTGCTGCAAAGAGAGGCTCCGTGTAGAGGCCAAAGATGTGGCAGCGACCGTTTGCTTACTGTGAGCACAGATCACAAAGAAGATGAACTTCCCGGTCTTTGAAATGACCTTACTACATTTCTTAGCAGAGATTAAAGAAATAGCGGTAGGCGGTGCTACCTCCAGTATCCTGTACAATTGTCTACCCAAAGTAATAATAACATTGCGGGGTCTAGACTCATACACAACAGGACACTTCCATAAATATGGTTTTCCTAAAAGAAAATTACAAACTTCAAGGGAAGCAATATCACACAATACCTCATCTTTGAAAGGCTTGATGTCGTAGGGAAGATGATATTGTTGATTGACACATAGATCTTTTCCTTGGCGAAGCCTGCCAATGGTGTAGGGATACGGGTGCAGTGTCATCGGTAGGTCCAGTCTCTTGATGACTTTTGCTGAGATCATGTTCTTCTTACTGCCATTATCGACAATGAAATGAAGAAGAGCCCCCTTTACCCACATATGTGAGTGAAAGAGGCATTCCCCTTCCTCTGGTTCTTCTGGTTCGCTTGGCTGGACTTTGGTGGTAGAGACAGTGGCACTGGGTTCAACATCGATAATCCACTTCCCTCCTTATGGATTTGATTTGGAATCAGAATCGACCTCTGAATCGAAAGCCTTCATCTCAACCACGAGTGACTGCTTGGAGCGACATTCTTCAATGTTGTGCCAAGGGATTTTATGGTTTTCACACCATTTTCTCATTTCCTTCGTCTTCTCATTTCCCTTCTTGTGTTGCGTCTTGGACTGGTTTTCCTGAGAGTGGCCATATTTTATCTATCCCTTTCTTTGTGGGTTGGGGTCACCTTTTCCCTGCTTCGGCTCTAAGGATTTTGCAGATACAAACTCTTTCCTCTTCTGCTTAAATTTCTGCTCGATCTTGACAACAAATCTATAAGCCGTAACCAATGAGGAAATGTCCAGAAAATCCATTTCTGTTTGAATGTATCTATGCAAACAATCGTGGTATTTGAGCACCAGATGTCGCTCAGAGTCTTTGATACACAATTTGGTGCATAGGGTATGGAAAATATTGGTGAAATCTGGTATTGTTTGGTTCCTTTCTTAACGTAGGGTGGTACATTTGGTGTACTAGTCCTCGTAGCTTCCAATAAGGTAGTACTATTATTTAATGGCATCTTGGAAGGAATCCCATGTAGGGGCAACCACAAATATTGTAGATTCCTCTATGGCCCTTTTATTAGAGTAAGTGTCCCACCAGTCCTTAACATGGGGGATGGCCTTGAGGAGTGCAAAAGTAATATTTTCCCTATCGTAAAAATTGTGGATCGAAAAATACCCTTCGAGCAGATTCAACCATTTATATACAACATCTGCATCTATCAGTAATTCAAATAATGGAATATCAAAATTTACTTGTACCTTGAAGGGGGTTGCATGGCTGCTTGATGAATATGCTTGTCCTGTGGGCAGTCGCTGAAGGATATGCGCAAAGTTGTCCATCATTTCGTTCCCTTTTCGCACAAGGGATTCCGCGAGCAACATTTTAAAAGGATCTCCTGCTCCATCATCTTTATTTTCGTCTCCCATGGTTTTTTTTCGGGCTTAGCGCGACCAATCTTGCAACGAATCGATTGGTTTGAGTCCCAACTTCTTATACCCAGATCTTTTTGGGGACATGCACAAAGAAAAATAAATGAAGAGCAGACCACTCTGATACCACTAATCTAGATTTAGGAGTGGAACGAACTGATTAACAGGTTGAATACAAAAAAAACAGAGATATGAGGAACAACATTGATATCCAGTGAACACTATCTCTTATTGAATAAATTAAATAGGCTGAAACTGTAAAACTGCAAAACTAAAAAACTTGCTTGAATGCTGGTAGTTATCTCTGAGAAGAGATGTGGCTACTACGTGCATCTGTCTGACCATAATGATTACAATGAGGCTCCAAAGGCCTTTTTAACATTACTCATGAATGCCAAAATCCTAGACATCTAAAAACCTAACCCTAGGAAATGAAATGCCAAAAGTTATGTGGGCCCCTATGGGTAAGTTGGTACCTCAATTTCCCGAGGTCTTAAATTTTTCATACAACCTCCATTTTAGGCACATGATAGCCCATTGGAAATTCCTTTTAGAGAAATACACATTACACCATCAAAATCTAGCTCCATCTACAATTTGACTGTGGAAAGCCAAAAAAACATTGTTTAGGGCCCCAAAACGGCCCTGGAAGTACAACAAAATGTGTTGACATGAAAACATACAAAATAAGCTAGTTGGATTAGGTGGGAGGCCACCAATATCCACCTGGAAGATGTGTAGGGATTCCGACAACCTCGTAAGTGTAGAACCCACAATTACCAAGAAGTACACAAGAACGTGTTGAACTAAAAACTGTCAAGAGGATCCAGTTGGAATCGGTGGGTGGCCACCAATATCCACCTGGATTAGTGTTTAAGGGGAAAGGCATCCGACATATGGATTTTTGTTAAACAAGGATTTATTTTCATATTTTCTATCTATTATATTAGATTAGGGGTTCCACATATGATCTGTTGCACACATTAAAACATTTTATTTCAAACATAGGTTATTTTTTGCACATGTGGCATCCACTGACATGGAAAATATTGCTGCAATAATTACTAACGTGGCATCTACTGATGTGAAAATTGTTGATATGGCACTAATGATGTGGAACTATTGACATGACACCTACTGATGTGGCATCTGTTGACGCGGTAACTACTGACGTGGCAACCGCTAACATGACACTATTGATGTGGCACTACTAACATGGCACTAATGACGCGGTACCTACTGACATTGAAATTGCCACTTCTAACATGGAATCTATTGATGTGGAATTGTTTAAGGGGCACCGATGAAACGACATTGTTGATGTGACATTGCTTACGTGGAATTGATGATGTGGCACTACTAACGTGGTACCTACTAATGTGGCAACTACTGATGTGGTAATTGTCGATGTAGAATTGCTAACATGGCACTACTGATGTGGCAATGCAGACATGGAACTGCTGACATGGAAACTAATGAAATGGAAATTGTGGTCCACATGGAAGCCTAAGGGGATGCCACATTACCTTTCCAGCCACTATGGCCCTACCTTAGATATCCAAAATATGGAATTTCAAATAAGTCCACAAAAAAAACTTCTACGAAAATCTAGATTTCTGGATCATCACCATTCCAACTCAAGGTTTCGCATTTGGCATCCAACCTTTCGTTGCAAGATTTATCTAGATACAAAGTGGCACCCGCCATCCAGATATCTGATAATCCAACTACAAGGTTTCCTTACGTCAAATTTCCACATCTAGATCTAGGTTTTCCAATAAAGGCACTTAAGAAGAAAATCCCAGATTTCCGTGATCTCGAATAATCCAGGTTCCAACATCTGGGTTTTTCAACTAAATTTTATCTGAATCTTGTCTAATATGTCACCCCTGCCATGGGGGTTTGCCACCATGAACTACCACCGTGTCTCTGCCATGGGAAACCTACCACAATGGCTCTACCATGTCACCCACCATGTGGGTTCCATGTCATCACAATGTCACTATACCAAAAATATTCAAATTTTCCCAAATTTACAAAAATTTATGAAATTCAAGAAACACATTTGGCTTCCCAACCACCTTTTGACTCAACCTCTGTGTAGAAAAAAAATATTCGACCTGTAAGTTGACCCATACAACCTAAGTGTTGCAAACCACGCTTTGATACTAATCTGTAACAGATCCCAACCTCCAAGTTGAGTCTAGTTACTACCCTTTTATGCTCTGATACCAATCTATCACACACCCTAGTACCAAAAAAACTGAAAGTTTTCTCCGATACCAATCCGTCATGTAATTTTTTCCCAACACTACTTGGGTACCTTTAAAATATGATCTCCTGAGAAATTTCGAATTTCTAATACCATTCTATGAATAAAGAACATGTTACACACACTTGCAAGTAACATGAAACATGTATAATTGTAAAAGAAGCATTTAACAAGCCATGCAGGACAACTAACAACAACAAGCATGTCATAACTTATCACATAGATAATTTACATAGTGGAATATAAATGATAGAGAAACATAGAGATAACTTATATTTTAAAAGAACAATTCACCAACTAACTATAGACATTGAACGTTCCACCCAACCTTAGGCTATGTTGCACATAAACTCTCTGCCACACACCACCCCTAAGCTGAGGCTATAAATTCACAAGGACGGGTCCTAGGCTGACTCAATTTTCTCAAACCAATCAACAATCAAACTTCTCTTCCTTTAACAAAACACATGAGAGTTCACTATCAAATTTATTCCACCTAAGAGCATGAAAACTACATCAACTACGTGAAGAAATGATATTTTGACTGCGTGTATCACCTACATTGTACGGGGGCAATGCCTTTTCACCAACCTCAAATTATAGGCTTCTCAAATATAGTCTAAAAAGATAAGATAAATCTTCTAACAATAATAGAAATGACCATAAAACTTTAGAGGAAACACCTTGTCATCAACCTCAAATTCTAAACCTCTCAAAACTAATCTAAAAAGATAAGGTGAATCTTCTAGCAATGACCATATAACTTTCTCAATTGAGAGGGGAAAGTGTGACTTTAACATTTTTCCAAACACTTGTTATGCATAATTGGTCCAACGACTTATCAAACACTAGGTGTGGATCCATGGATTGTTGGAACTCCCTAGACATCTATGGAAAAATACTAACAAGCACATTTCAAAGCCTACATAGGGGACCTGTGAAGTTAGTAAAGAAGTGTCCATATAATAGAAAATGGATAGTAGTTTCACTCTTACAAGTGACAATGCATAGTTTCTTGTGGTTGTTGAATATAAAAAAAACATTTATCCTTTTGTGCAAGGGACATAGAAATGATCTTGATGTAGTTAAATTCACATTTTTATGAATAAACTAGTTGTGAGTTTAAATCTTAAATATTAATGCATCTGCTTGCAATAGTCATTTTGTCATAAAGTGGACCCAAACTTTATTCCAAAAGGTCACCTACATAATTTTCAATTTTTAACAAATTGATGAAATCAATGAACATGTTTTCAAATTTTATATTCAATGAACATGTTTTCAAATTTTATATTATATTACATATTTTTGGATTGTCTTATTATTCCTCGAATTCGACTAGGGATTATAACATTTGCTTGGGAGGTCAACCATCATTTAACACCTATTAACTAGTGCATTTTGCTTTATTAATTGGTGTATTTTCGTGTTTCTTAGAAAATTTTGCACTGTTATGAAAAACAAGTTTATTATTTTTATTATTTTGGAAAACATAAATGATTTTTATATTTTTCAATTTGGTAATTTGAATTTTCTGATTCGATCAGGGGTTGTGATGCAACTTAATTAACCCTAGTATGTTGAAATTTTTATCACTATTTGTCAGACATTACAAATCATTTAAAAATTCAAAATTTTAAAAATAGCCACGTATTTTAATTGTTCCAATCTAGAAGGAATTGTTGCATTAGAGTTCGTTGTAGCATTGGCTATTTGCATGCACTCTAAAAAAATAGGCTACCACCTATTTCATTTGTTGTAGAAGAAAACCACATCTCTATAGTAGAGGAGGCGCCATAAAAGGGTGTTGTAACTGAGCACCTCATTTCGAGTATTGTACTACTCTCGGCCTCTCAACCCCCCATTTAGAGTTTTGTACTACTCTGGAGAGACTCAACCTTTCTAATTTATTCTCAGCATATGGCCGAAGCTCAATCCACCGACTGGTTTGGATATTCGTTGTGTACTCCTTACCACACATGTTGTGGAAGGCCTGCTTTGTTTCAAGGTATGGGATCGTAAGCAAAATCGTCGTTAATTATGCCTATGTACTTCTCAATATTTTCCACATTTGTTGTATCTTCCTCCTTTGGTTGCTTAATGGAATTCATAGGAGTCATTATATTTCTTTTGCAAACCTGATTTACTTGTTGATCTTTTGTTTATACATATGCAAAATCGTACATGACAAATCAATTAACGGTACAACAAGCACATAATTAGTTTACTAAATTCAAATTCTAATGATT
>ML781885.1:50138-66386 GCA_009831015.1 Picea engelmannii | reverse complement strand
GTCACCTACATAATTTTCAATTTTTAACAAATTGATGAAATCAATGAACATGTTTTCAAATTTATATTCAATGAACATGTTTTCAAATTTTATATTATATTACATATTTTTGGATTGTCTTATTAGTCCTTGAATTCGGCTCTAGGGATTATAGCATTCACTTGGGAGGTCAACCATCATTGAACGCCTATTAACTAGTGCATTTTGCTTTATTAATTGGTGTATTTTGGTGTTTCTTAGAAAATTTTGCACTGTTATGAAAAACAAGTTTATTATTTTTATTATTTTGGAAAACATAAATGATTTTTATATTTTTCAATTTGGTAATTCGAATTTTCTGATTCGATCAGGGGTTGTGATGCGACTTAATTAACCCTAGTATGTTGAAATTTTTATCACTATTTGTCAGACATTACAAATCATTTAAAAATTCAAAATTTTAAAAATAGCCACGTATTTTAATTGTTCCAATCTAGAAGGAATTGTTGCGGTAGAGTTCATTGTAGCATGGTTATTTGCATGCACTCTACAAAAAATAGGCTACCACCTATTTCATTTGTTGTAGAAGAAAACCATGTCTCTATAGCAGAGGAGGTGCCATGGAAGGGTGTCATAAACGAGCGCCTCATTTCGAGTATTGTACTAATCTCGGCCTCTCAAACCCCCATTTGGAGTATTGTACTACTCTGGAGAGACTGGACCTTTCTAATTTATTCTCAGCATATGGCCGAAGCTCAATCCACCAACTGGTTTGGATTTCGTTGTGTACTCCTTACCACACATGTTGTGGAAGGCCTACTTTGTTTCAAGGTATGGGATCGTAAGCAAAATCGTCGTTAATTATGCCTATGTACTTCTCAATATTTTCCGCATTTGTTGTATCTTCCTCCTTTGGTTGCTTAATGGAATTCATAGGAGGCATTCTATTTCTTTTGCAAACCTGATTTACTTGTTGATCTTTTGTTTATACATATGCAAAATCGTACATGACAAATCAATTAACGGTACAACAAGCACATAATTAGTTTACTAAATTCAAATTCTAATGATTTTACAAGTGAATTCGAGATTTATTCCCACTTTTCTAAACGAATAAGAAATTTACAGGGATACATGCTTCCTCTTATGAAAAAAAARAGAAGAAGAACCAAAGACAATCAACGAGCAAGATGTAAAGGATAATAAAGTTCTATGATTCAGATGTAAAATAATATCACAAAATATATAGATACTTAGGATGTGCTATATTTGCATGCATAGGTCGAGGATATTTGTCCATGGTAGCAACTTGGACAATAATAAATGCCTTGTTATTTTTATCTTTGAGACCTAATAGCTACTGAAATAGTGGTAACTCCACCAGTAAACTATTCAAATACAAACCTTCCAGGTCTGGATTCGTATTGGCCTCTTGTTTCAGATTCTTACCCGCACGAAGAATGAATTCTTCCTCCTCGACCCTCCCATCTTTAGCCTTCACTACGAGGAATCTAAGCTTGACGTCGCAGGTTCCATTCACGCCGTTTGAGAAATCCTCCCAGAAATCACCCCACTCATTGATTCAAATATCTGATACGAAATGGTAGGTCGATATGGAAGATATATTATAAAAATATGTAAATGGACGAAGATCATGGGACATAAATTTGACAATTCCGAAAGCTTGAACTGATAAAGGAAAGATAATAGTTGTTTTTATTCTTCATGTATATAAAATTTATGAATTCTTAAACCAAAGTTGTCTTTTAAGGGAGCAACACCCTTCAAAGCTCCTCTTGGAACTTGTTGTCCAAAACACCTGCAGGTCCATCTTCTATCTTTTAAGGGAGAAACACCCTTCAAAGATCCTCTTGGAACTTGTTGTCCAAAACAGCTATAGGGTTGTCTTCTATATTTTAAGGGAGCAACACCCTTCAAAGCTCCTTTTGGAATTTGTTGTCCAAAACACTTGGGTGGTCTTCATTTTGCAGAGAAAATTTTGTGTGAAAAAAAAATTGCATGGTTAACTTTGGCATAGAAGTTTTAATGGATACTTTCTTTTTCCAACTAACAAAACATTCTCGTAGAGAATTAAAAGAGTTCACACTTCTTCATTGCTTTACCCATTTTCATATCTCTCAAAAAATCCCAAATTGCCTCAAACAAAGAAGACCAGATTTCTTCCTTTCACCAATTGAAATCTAATTTCCCTGAGACCGCCCTTCTCCTCTTCCAACAATGGAATGTACTAGAGGAAATCCATTTATAGAATCCATTGGACTCCACTAAATTCTAGTCAACAAAGAAAAAGATTGTTGTATGTGTGGCAACATTGGATTTCAAGAAAGCTTGTTCAAATGCAACACATGCCACCATCGATTTCAACAGATGTAACACATGCCACCACCGATTTCAACACATGTGAGACTTGCCACTCTCATGGATATTGCAGTAGGTTGTATTTTGATCAATTGGAATTAAATGGCCTAATTGTATGGGACCGTTGCCTCCACTTCGAAGAAAAATAAAAAAAATTGGAGCCACAGAAGAAAAGTCAAAGAACTTGCTTCTTAACTTCCATGCTTTGCATTCTAGCGCTTCATTCTTACCTTGAGTGCCCTACATTCTACAGAAATTCAGGGTTTTCACTACTCCCTCTGCTTCCTCAGTCTCATGGAAATCACACTATGCACTATCATCTAAGGAAAAATGAGATGGATGCATGAAGTCAGTTGTCCTTGTTATTGCACATAGCTTCTCACTGCCATGGTATCCACGTTTCAGTATTTCAAGAACTAGGGATAGCCAACTTTACACAGGTTTCACATTAGGTCCTCACAATAGGGAGCAATCGGATTTGTTGGGGAGCATTCATATTTTATGTATAATTAAAGTAAACTAAATTAAAGCTGAGACTATACCATCATGGTGGGTCCTACCTTAGACTACTAATCTCTTGTTGATATAATGTCATCGCCCCAACCCCAAATATTCGGAGAGCTTGCAAGTCATTGTGTGTATTATAATAATATGGCATCTCTTCATGTCATTGTGTGTATTATAATAATATGGCAATCTATTTAATGGTTCACTTCTAATTGATAGATATCTCTAGGTAAGTGAAAAATAAAACTATTTCAGATCTCCCTTTAAAAATTAGGTTCAGAGTGGAATATATATAGTTTGGTTGTGGTATTTAAGCGCAAGGTAGGCCTACTTCATTAACAAAGGGTCATTTACCAACCAATGATGAAAATATAATCAGAGGATTTGTCAAGCAAATTATGGTTCTTCATGGACACTATTGATGCCAACAACCAACATATACTGCAACAACTACTTGTTGCAAATATTGTCAGCTAAATTAACGAATCTAATAACAAAGATCCTAGGTCACAGAGAAACGTTTTCAACATCATTGTAATATAGTCCTATGGATTACTGCCCTATGATTGAATGAGAAAAGGATTATAGTATACATTCACTCAAGTTGACAATCTATTTGGATCTATCCCTAATGTAATGGACTCCCACACTGAGTCGGTTGTGATTCCGATGATCATCTTGTGTACACATTTTAGGATTACTTTAGAGTTTGCAGTACCGATTGAAATAATTATGTTCTTGGATTATTTTTTTCTTTTTTCCCTAAATTTACAATTCCTTTATGACTTCCACAACCTCTGAATGAACCTATGTCATTTTGGGCCTTGGACAACTTGATTATCTAGGGACTAATCACTTGGTGCTCGCCCGGTCGGAGGGGATATAACCGTTCGGGGTTCAAATATGCCTAGGTGTTGGGTGAGAACTGGGAATGTGAACACTAGAATCCAATGGAATGTATGGGGCACAAACATGACCTGGTTGAATCGAAGCACTAGTGCTCAGGCTCAGGTTCAAAACCCCACAAAGACATATTTCCATGTTCATAAGGCCAAGAGTTAAGACCGAGTGGAAATCCTAGTGATCTTGATGGTCCACAGAAGCCCAAGATGAGCCAACTTTGTTAACAAAGGCCATATACCCACCAAAGAAAATAAGTAAACCCCATCATTTTCTGTTTGGAAATTTATGTGGACAAACCAATCTGTTGGTCCAAACTGTGTCCAAATTTTTGTATTTTATTTACTCCGCCAACCCTAGATATGAGACTTGTAATAAATATAATATTTTCCTTTTTCCCCAATCAAACAACAAATTTTAAGGAGAAAAAATTACTTAACTACTTGCTAGTCAATTAACCCTGCATCAGTCACTCAACACTCAAAAATTACTCTGGCTCTGTTATAAAGAGAGTGGTATCAAATTCTTCAAGGTGTCAATCCCAATATTTTATCAGCTTATTTAAAAATCCAAATGGTATCAAATTGCACGAAGTACAAAGCTCAGTGTTTTAGGAGCTAATCATTTTAATGCCTTAATGCTTTTGCATCTAGGATTTTCTTTTCCTTTTTATTTTAAGGGTTATACACACCAACACCTATGCGCACAATAAACCAGGCACACGCAAAGAGCAACATGTACACAATCCCAATGCCTCCCCCTATCAATTGTATTTTAGTATTAATTTCTTTACAATTCCTAAAAATATTTAGGTTATTCATGTCCTCAGAGGGAAAATGCATAATGCATAGACGAAGTCTCTTTATAATTATTAGAAAACAAAATATTTAAGCCGATTCATGGTTTAGTATTAAAAATCCCACTTAGTTTTTAGCATTGGAACTTACCTAATTACTAATATGTGCATGTAAACCCAAAGTCTTCAACCAATTTCTTTTATGACTTGGAGTGAGATTGTCTCAATTTGGAAGTCAATCATTTGACATATTCTATCAATTGCATTAATTGGTATAAAACATGTTGTTCCTATTTATGAATGTTTTACATATGATTTTGTTCCCTAATTTAGTAGATTCTTGATAAACTTGAAATTCATACCTACGTATACATGTTGCATAACTTTGTGTTAAACTTTGATAGCTCATTCCTTGATCAAAGATATCCAAGAAATAAAACGTTTCCAACACTCTATTTATTCGATGCTTGACACACACACCTCAACCTGTTAATTCGACTGATGTGTAATCTAATCTCTGGCCATTGATAATTGCATTCTAAGTGACTTTTGATAATTGCATTCTAAGTGACTTTTTTTAAACGGTTAGTTGATAGCTAATCACAGGAAAATTTAAATGGTACTTGAAGCGTTATATTCCAGTGGTTACGGGATTGGCGCCTTAACCCCACGACAATAAATTTTCCCTCTTCCATTAAATCTAGTCAGTGAAGAATCCCATGATGTCTCGATCATTGTTGTTATAATTTGTTTCGAATGTTTGAACCTTGACAGTAATATTTAAATGAAAGGCAAAAACCCTTCGTTGAAAAATTTAGAACATCACATCAATCAACTTATGGAATTAACTTAATGTCCTTTGTATCATAAATTGTCGTATAGATATAACCAAATCATTCTTAGTTACTGAGATTTTAATCCAGGCACTCATTAAAACCCTGTTATAAAAGTATGACATCCTTGATAATTGCTAAGCTGTGAAAATGAAGAAATTGGTAGTATATTGATACTTGCTAAGCAAAATATGCAATTCAAATGAATATGTATAACCTTACCTTCAATTGTAAGTGTATTCCATATTATTTGTTCCTATAAATACCAAGACTTATGAATTGATTATTGCGCGAAAACATTGAGGGTTGGGTAAGTAATAAAATATAATCAAAATTGGGTTATTACGCTGGAACTTACTATGAAGGCAAGGACTAGCTTCTTTGCATCTATTTCCCTTGTTTTTTTTTGGATTGTCTTTCTATTAGTTTTGCCAAGAAGATATTATAGTTTTATAGTATTTCATCAAGTTTGGCTTTTTATTAATTTTGTTGAATTTTTAACTATTATTCAAAGTTTTTAGAAATGATGTATTAAATTTAACTTTATAAAAATTATATATATATATATATATATATATATATATATATATATATATATATATATATATATATATATATATATATATATATATATATATATATATATATATATATATATATTCAAATTATTATTGGCTAAAATGTTTTGATGTGACTTAATTATCCTTAGTGGAGCACCGAGTATTTTTATATTTGTCAAAGTTTAAAATTCATTTAAAAATAAGAAATTGAAAAATTTGACACATACCTCACATACATTTAATCCCCTAACATATTTAATACCTTGCACAGTGACACATTTAATATTGTTAAGTGATATAGTTAATATATTATAGTATGCATCCATGTTTCCACGAACCTTCATTGCATCACATGCATGTCACCACGAACTTTCACTACATCACAGATCTTGTAGCTAGCTCTACTTTACATGGGATATTCCTACACGAATCTGAGCCAATGTTTTCCAATAACTGCATGAAGCACCTTAGGAAAGAAACTTCGCTCTTAAACTCTCATACTCTTGGGATTTCACTTCTTCTTCACTAGATCACCACTATTACTCAAAACATGGTTGGGAGGACGAAGATGGAGGATGGATATTGACAAAAAACTTGTTACAAACCTTAGGGAAAGTGACAAATAACCTAAAACTTAACGATGAACATGAGGAACCTTGTAAAAGAGTCAATGAAATAGAGGATTGCATCCCAGGCAACAACATGAAGTTAGAATCGAAGCCTAACAAAAAATCAAAGTCAGGACATGAGGAAAATTGAGAAGCAATTACAATGAAGGCACTAGACTCCCTCTTGATCGTCTGAACGAAAACATCAACAATGCTTTTACTAGTTCTTTACATCCAATGAATAAATTCTATATATCTTGCTAATACTTGATGGAAAGAGAGAATATTACTTACCTTATCAAGGCCAATTGTTACCATCATTTCCTTCAATTCGCTCATGTCTTTCACTTGCAATTGATTCAAAATAATAATGCAGGTTGAGTTGCTTCCTTCTTAATGAGGAGACAAATACATATGGTTAATCTGTATCTTGAGGAAGTGGATTAACAACTTTTGGAATAGAGAAAAAACCTACGAGACTTGAGAACGAAAGGTACATGTCTACCCGAATTGAGTGCTAAGTTGATGCTTGTGGTGGGAATTGTTGTTTACGACATGCATAGTAGATGGTGTTGGGTCTCAAGTTGATCCTTTTTGCCAAGCTCATGCACTTCCAATTTTGATATCAAAACCTCCATTCTTGTCCTTATTCACTTAATATATGGAATAATGAGTATTAAAACAAGGAATACGTTGTCATTTTGAGATTTACTCTTAGTTTTACTTGTAAGTGATATTTATAACTATTTCTATAGCAAAATCACCTACATTTTAGTAATTACAGGAATTTACCATGTTTCACTAGTTATTATAAGAATTGACCATGTTTTACCAGTTATTACAGGAATGGGTGATTAGCATACTTTCGCTCACTCAGAAGGGAAAATTCCACTTGGAGGTACTTCACCAATACTAGGAGATGGTAATTTAACTATGTTACCCTTCCCATGGCAATCAACACTTATCAGTCAACACAAGTCAAAATCCATGGATAGTTGTTACAGGAAATCCACATACAATTGTTACAGGAAATCGAGAGAAATCACACGTTAAACAGAGGTGGTTTTGCAGGATCATTTGTGAGCATACAATGGTGAATCTCAAAAATTCAAAACATGGGTTTTTTCGAGAACATGCCTATTTAGGTGACACGCATGAAATATTTCCCAAAACATGCATTATGTGGATTGTACGAGCGTTTCTTTAAACATAATTTTCCAAAATTCCCTGTAATTGTCGATTTTCAAGATCACTTGTTAAGGGTTGTGCTCAACCAAGGAATAAAATCTATTTTCAAGATCCATAGATGAGGGAACAAAGATATCAAGTATGTTAGATGTAATTTCATATATATAAACAATTGAGTATATGTATAGGGTGCTCCATATTTTTATTGTAAAAGCACATGGTTGAAGATAGATTGTAACTGTTGATTTTGACATTGATGTTGAATACAAAGGAGTTATGAACAATTTGATTTGTTATATCTTTGAAAAAAATCTAAGTTTTCTTTAACAATATATTCAAGGAAGGCCCCCTAGTCAATGTTGTCTTTTTGTAAGTCATTTTAGCAGCTTCTTTTGTTACACGCATACTTTGTTTTGATTTCTTGTAGAACCATTTTAATTGGCTTGTAGAAAAATGTTACTTTGACTGTGTGATTTATGATTGTTCTAGATCTAGATGTTAAAGACAACAATTTGATTGATTGATCTTTCATCTTCCATGCCATACAACCAATATTCACACTAATATACTTAGATTTGATTGAGACTGCAATTCCTTTCTTCCTTTCTTATGTTTCTTTTCATTAAACCTTTCAACTCACATCTTGAGATAACCATGTTTGGCCTTGAATCTTGGTTAACTAAAACATAGTGTGTTTGCAAGTAGACATACTTTGATAGTAAATGATTTACTTGTGATCCGATTCCCTACCATAGACAGACAATTCCGAGTGATCATGGCCAAGAGAACCATTTATATTTGTGAGTCTGCCATTTTACTGCTTTGATTTCTAGTAGGATTTCATAGGAAATTTCAAGACTAGTTTTGCACATATCGTGCTTGTGTCTCACAAGTCTACTTACTTGGATTGATAATAAATGTTGACAAATATAGACCACTAGAACAACACAACATTTTTTCGTTGTTGACAGGGAGGCACTAAAGGAATTACTCTTGAAATTGCAAGATTTTTGTTGTTTGCTTGATTTTCATTTTCTGCTATCAAATTTGTGTTTGTGTTTTTTTTTTGTTTTGCCAACATTTATGACTTGGAGGAGGATAAACGGTAAGAAGAGAGGTAATAACCCGCACATCCACTTTAGTGGGTATCTCTGAGCCCTTGTCATGTTGGAACTATAAGTGTGTTTTCTTTTATGCGAGTTTTTGTATTCATGGAAAGAAAGATAACTCGTGTCAACATGCATCTTAGTGACAACAAGGCCTAATTAACATGAGGATATTCAAACACATGATCAAATTTTTCTTTAAGTTTGTTTGGTGTGGTGTGTTTTGTCAATTTCATTTTTTTTTTCTTTCGGATAAATGAGTCTTTTCTTTTGTAAAAACCCCCCATATACTAATCCAGTTTTGAGCAAAACCTCTTTACCAACAAAAGAACTTAAAGATGTTCAAGAACTTGTTGAGCAAAGAAGGGCTCATCACTACAAGAAATTTCTTCAACCCTTGATCCAATTTCAGAGTCATAACTAAAGAGAAAATTGCTTTTCAAGAAGAGCAAAGAACCCATGAATGAATCGAGAAAGAGGCACAAGAATCATGGACATTAGATGCTAAAGATAAATGTTGGAACCTGAAATTGAAGAGTTTCTTTCATTCTTGTCACCAGATTCTATGTATGAGGAATGCATCTTAGAAGATCTTCATAGAATGGTAATGGAATATATTGAACAAGGAAGCCTAGGAAATCAAGATTACATTGAATCTTGGTTCAAGATAGTCATAGAGCCCCAACACTCCATTCTTCAACAATTATTGGCACTCAATCCATGTGAACAATTGGCCTCTCATRTCCTGGTGTTTATTAAGGTATATTTTTCAGATTTGGATATGGGTACAATAGAGATATAGTTTCATGAATGGATGCATTGGAAGTTTTCCTACACTTGAAAGAGGTTTTTCTTTTTCAAGTAGAGTAGGATAGTATAAAAAATAAATAAATAAAAAGTAAAGAGAAAAATAAGCTTAGTTGTGAAAACTAGGTTGTTGGTGCAACTAAGCATGAACTCTCCTTGAAAACCAAGTTATTGGCGGGTAGAATTCATCAATAAGTCAATGACTCTAGTTACAAGGAATGYCAAATCTTGTGCAAATTTCTTGTAATTTCTTTCAAATTATCAATATTTCAATGTTCAAAGTCTATAAGMATTTATGCCCGTGCATAATTTGAGATTTAGAAAACTTCTTATACTTCGAAGCCTAGATTTTTTCTATCTGCCCCAGTCAAAGAWGTCATTCCTCAAAACTCAGGGGTTCCAKATTGGCATAATTTAGAAATCTAGTCAATTACATGAATTTCTTATAGTAAGTTGTAGCAAGATTTCCTATAGGAGATTGTTTTCATGGACAACTTTGCACATCATTTGCAAACCAATGGGACCGAATTAGGAAATTTTTAAACACGAGTTTTGTGTAGAATACAAAAATATGCGAGCACAATTTTCAGAAAAAGAAAAATGAAGGATTTAAAGGCATGTTTCTGAAGAAGATTATTTTTAAATTTTTCCAGAATTCCAGTAATTACCAAAACTACAGGTTTTTATTACAAGAATTATTGTAGCTTTCAAATTGAAAAAATCTGATAGCACTTTGATTATCTATATAGTAGTGGCCATTGGGGATGAATTCCATCATCTAGGTTTTGTTCAAAATGATGTTGAGATGCTTCCATGATTCATCAAATTGCCTCAACTCTTAACAGCCAAAGCCAAAATCCTTGGTCAAATCCATGGTCAATGTACATAAATTCAACTACCGAGGATGCATTGGTTATATGATTTATTCAAGGGATTTGATATAGCAGCAACACAAAAAACCCCTTTTTTATTGTTTAGCACATCAAGTAAGAGAAAATGTAAATATTCAAGTGAGGCAACATAAAACACTTCAACTTTCCTTTGTCTTCAAGTATACATCATTTTCATATCTTAAGCTCCCTCTTGTATGAATTCAACTTCAACAAGCCCCACTCTCATATGTTATCTCAATATTTCACGAAGTGCACTCATCCCTCAAGCACCGTTAACGAGTATCCCTACACATATCAACTTCCTTACTTTATTTGCATGAGGACATGCAAAGATCTCGGTGTGGGGGAGAGAAACAACAAGTGAGGTAGAACAACAATAGTTTCTAGACTTTCAAGCAAGGTAGAGCAACAACAATTTCTTTTGGTTCCATAGTACATATCATTTTCATATTACATTTTCTCTTCTGATGCCTACTTCATCCTACATCTCTATTAAATTTTTTCTTTCCTCTGTAGCAACATAAAAAAAATCAGATCACTACAATAGAGAAACACTGTCAATTTCAAATATAAAAGGACTTCAGTCACTTCAACAGACAAATACAATCATTTCCTTTAATAACAGAAGAATTATGGTAATTGAAGATTGGTTCAACAAATGTGTAGAATATTCAAAGTTGAACCAGATTATAGAGCGACATAAACACGTGTTCATCATCTTCAACATCATTCTTTCAACATCAACAAATTTATGGAAACAGTAGGTTGATTTTGCAAGGTAATAGTTTCTTTGATACTCATTTACTTGCTAAACTAGAGTTATCTCTCAAATGCAACTAGCATTACATTCATGCCATATGCAATTTGAATTACCCCAAATTATTATCTTGTGAGTACTCTGATTTTATTGACTACATCATCAATTTATTAAAAGTCTTGTCACCCCACTCATTTTAGTTATATATGATATGAAATTGAAATCATTTTGATGATATGTAATAAGATTTCATAAGTTTAACTATTTTGATTCCCATTTTTCTGTCGATAATCATGATACCACTTCCCATCCAACATATCCACTCATCGTCCAACATAGCCAAGAAACTTCCACTCATTTTAAATGTCTCCACCATTTTACCTATGTTTGTCCAAAGAGTCGAATCAAATACCCAACTAATTTCCATATGCAGAGTATGATTTGAAGAAAAAAATTTCAAATGCAGAGTATGATTTGGAGGCAGAAATTCCAGAGGCAAAGCATGATTGGAGGAAGAAATTCCTAAAAAAAATAAATTCACGATGAAGATATTTCTGACAGACAAATTCAAATTGCCAGCACCAAATCCATTATTGATGATCTTGTTGATAAACTGAAGGGTAAGAAGAAGAAGATAAGTAAGCTAAAAAGGACTATTCAAGATAAATTTTCTCTTTGTGGACTTTCTTTTTCACATTGAAAATTTCCTGTAAGAAAGCATTTTTCCATAAACAATGCATAAATTGATTTGTTGATATCTCCCAAACTGTGAACCCATTGATTGTGGACTTTGGACCATAAATGTATCAAGGTATGATGAATAATCAAAACAAATTTCAAGCAAATCCAGTTTATATTTTTTAAGAAATTGGCGACCGTCACCTCAACCATTTTTCCTTTTTCTTGAAATTTTTGCATCTATTGGCTATGATTTTTGGTGAGTATATGCATAGTGATGATACCAACAACCTCACCAAATTTCATAGAAAACCAATTTGTATTTTGAGAGATAATGGCTAGACAAAACCGCTACAAGAAGTTAGTTATAGGAATTTGGTTGACCCTGGTGCAACAAGTTTTTACATATGGATAAGACTTAAGTTTGATTTGGTGTTGTTATGTTGTGCTAAGATATTTTAGAAGATTGCTAAACATTGGAATGAATTTGAAGAAATAGTAGTGTGGACACAAATTGATAAGATATTTGGGATATTACACATGAGTAGAATTTGGCCATCTCACATACAACTGGAGTAATGTGCATTTGGGTTTACCAGAAGAAATTTAATCAGTTTCATGAGGACATGAAACATCCTTTGTCCGGGGGAGATGTTGGGTGCCAGTTTGATCCTTTTTTCCAAGTTCATTCACTTCCAATTTTAACATCAAAACGTCCATTCTTGTCCTTCTTCACTTAATATATGTCATAATGAGCATTAAAACAGGTAATAAGTTGTCATTTTCAGATTTACTCTTAGTTTTACTTGTAAGTGGTATTTAGAACTGTTTCTAGAGAAAAATCACCTACATTTTAGTAACTACATGAATTTACCCTATTTCACTAGTTATTATAAGAATTGACCATGTTTTACCAGTTATTATAGGAATTGGTGATTAGCATACTTCTACTCGCTTAGAAGAGAAAATTCCACTGGGAGGTACTTCACCAATACTTGGAAATGATGGTTTACCTATGTTACCCTTCCCATGGCACTCGACACTTAGCAGTCAACGCAATTCAAAATACACAAACAAATTGTTACAAGAAATCCGCAAACAGTTGTTACAGGAAATCCGTAGAAATCACAGGTTAATAGAGGCAGTTTTGCGGGATCATTTGTGAGCATATAATGGTGAATCTCAAAACTCCAGAACATGGGTTTTGTCGAGAACATTCCCATTAGGTGAAAAGTGGGAAGGATTCCCAAAATTTTTATTATTTGGACTGTACGAGCGTCTATTTAAACATAATTTCCCAGAATTTCCTATAATTGTCGATTTTCAAAATCACATGTTAAGGGTTGCGCCTAGCCAAGGAATACAATATGTTTTCAAAATCAATATATGAGGGCATAGAGATAACAAATCTTCTAGATTTAATTCCATATATATAAACAACTGAGTAGATGTAAGGGGAGTTCCATATTTTTATTCTAAAAACATAAGGTTGAAGATATATTGTAACTGTTGATTTTGACATTGATGTTGAATACAAAGGAGTTCTGAACAATTTGATGTTTAGATATTTGCAAACAGTCTAAGTTTTCCTTAAAAACATATTCCAGAAGGCCCCCCTAGTCTATGTTGTCTTTTTGTAATTCATTTTAGCAGTTTCTTTTGTTACATCCATTCTTTGTTTTGATTTCTAGTAGAACTAGAATTCATTTTAATAGGCTTGCAGGAAAATGTTACTTTGACTATGTGATCTATGAGTGTTCCAAATATAGATGTTAAAGACAAAAATGTCATTGATTGATCTTTCATCTTCCATTCCATACAAACAATCTTCACACTAATATACTCAGAGTTATCTGAGACTGCAATTCCTTTCTGTCTTTCTTATGTCTCTTTTCATTCAACCTTTCAACTCACATATTGAGATAACCCTGTTTGGACTTGAAGCTTCGTTGACTAAAACAAAGTTTGTTTTCAAGTAGAACTACTTTGACAGTAAATGATTTACTTTTGATCTAATTCCCTACCATAAACAATCAAGTTTGAGTGATCATGACCAAGAGAACCATTTCTATTTGTGAGTCTCACATTTTACTGCTTCGATTTTTAGTAGGAGTTCATAGGAAATTTCAAGACTGGTTCTACACATATTGTGCTTGTGTCTCACAAGTTTACTTACCCGGATTGATAATAAATGATGATGAATCTAGACCACTAGAACATCCCAACAGATGGGAGGAGTGGTATATTCCATTCATGGAAAACCTTTGTAATGTATGAACAATTTGTGGGGATTTAGTGAAAGGGATTTATCAGTAGTCATATAGGTTTCATTCAACGTGTATACACTATTGTACATGTTACAAATGCTTCCCATTGACTTGGAGGACGTCTTGTCATGTGCTTCAAAGAATAACTTGGAGCCACTACCTACTCCATGTAAAATAAATCTAAGCTCCATGGATCTACTTGCCACCTCATACTTAGACGGGTGACTTTGAACTGTAACCAAGATGGTTATTTTTCTATGTTAGAATCCATGCTGATCACTTGTAAAATGAGAGAAATTTTATATGGAGATCCAAGAATTGGAAGTTACAAATTTTCCAACTTTCAATTGGTCAAAGCTAGAAAAAGTTTCAAATAACATTAACTAAGATGTCATGACTTTGAAAAAGAACAGAGAACGAGTGTTCGACATGCAAAGTTTACAAATATGATGCCATTCCCCATTTAATTTTTGGTAGAGAGGGTCAGAGAAATAAATTTAATAACATTCAACCATTAATTTTTGGCTAGAAGGTAGTGTGTGGCAGCTGGAAAGGAGTGTAATAGCAAGTATCGTGTTGAAATCCTCGCAAGTCGCCCAAAGGTTGTAGATTTTAACCTTGTACAATTAATTACTACAAACATATTCTTAATAAAATAGAGAAGATCTAATGACACACACACACACACACACACACACACACACTGATATTTTACCATGGAAACCCAAACCGAGAAAACCATAAACATGTTTAGAGTCGCACCTCTTCTATTCATCATACACAACCACAATACAATTCCCTCATACAAAAAGAGATTTTCCTTCTTGGGAAAAAACCCTAACATAAATTCAATCGCCAGATTTGTGACCTTATAATGAATGATCCAGATTGACTATGAAATTACAATATTTTACAAGGCAATAATACCAAAAATATTCTCAGGGGCTCTGCCCCCAAATCCCTAGATGGGGGCCCACTTCCCCTCATGACTCCAAGCTGAGGGGGTGGGGTAGAGAACCCCTAGACTCCATTCATCCGAGTTCCAGCCCCCAAACCCCTGATAGAAGGGGGGTAGGCATACCTACATATGAATCAGGAAGATAATCAAGGTCCACAACCAACACTAGCTCTAGTCGCCTAAAGAATATAACACGTACCCAACGAAGGATTCATATATCTCATCCAAAGGATTCCATCTTTTATGAGAAAGCATCTTGAAATACATCATTTTATTTACTTATCATTGCCTCCTTATTCTCTATTCATAGTTTCTTCTAATCTATACTAGGAATTTATGTTGGATCTCATTGATTAGTTTAGGGATCGATGTACCACCTCGATTCATAGGATTTTGTTAGCCACTTGGAAAAAAAAAATGGATAGCTCTATGAAGGGTTTCACTCTAGGTTTTCTTGAAATTAAACTCAAAATCTTCAGTTCTAGAATGCTCCTACTAGTTATTAGCGTGTTTTGGTCTGACATAGTGTATAGCTACTATTGAACCTAAAATAAAGCTTCATGGTCTCCCAAGGAAACTCATGTTCCTCATTCTGAATATCTTGTTAGGCTAAGGGCACAAAGCCCCTAGAATTGAATCTAGTCCTAGAGTATTCCATTCTATTAAACCTTGGCCTAGCACACCCTACACACATGTAATATGTTACCTACATGTCATAACAATCCAATGGTTAGAAATTAAGCTTAAAAAAACTAAACCAAAGTTGGTGACTCATTATTTGCATGTACTAGTGTTGAAAACTGTCGGTAAACATGTTGAAGAATCCTTACACTATTGATGGACAAGTGTAGATGAACCTTTAACTCAGAGCCCAATATCGCATGTGAAATGGCCTAGAGTATGCACATGTGTCTTCCTTATGGAACTACAAACTTGGCAGACAAAAGTTCTTGTAATGTGAGATGTTCATCAACACGTTAGAAAAAGCACTGGTAGAGGATATTTTAGTTGGTTGCATTCCACATGAACTTG
>ML781885.1:35520-48763 GCA_009831015.1 Picea engelmannii | reverse complement strand
AATATTTTTATTCATAACATGGATTTATTTCCTTTCTCATAACTCATCATCTTAACCACATATTTAATAAAGTTACTTTATGAGGACTATCCCTTGCCATATTCAAATATGTGAATGTAATGCCTTTCAAATATGTGAATGCAATGCATTCTTAGAAATGCAAGTGTCCTTTTTGTGAGTTTAGTGTGTTCTGTAATAATAATGCATTTGTTTATATATATGGTCGACACTGAACTAAAATTTGTTAAAATAATCAAAATTATGTAACCATATGTTTCATATCTTCTCAATATCTACTATTTTGTAAATTGAAATGGATAAATAATATAATATAATATATATATATAAATAAAAGTAAAATACAAGTATACACAAACACAATATTATTAAATATGTATTTATTTAACAATATTACATATATTTACATGCATAAGGAATATAAATTTTGTAAGTTTATATGGTATTCTTCCATTGTTGTGGTTGTTAGTGATGTATTGAAGAAAATGATTAATTACATGTATAAGAATATAAATTTTATAGGTTTATATGGTATTCTTTTATAGTTGTTGTGGTTGTTAGTGATGTATTGAGGAAAATGATTCAGGTTTATCATGGTGACTAAGTTATTCTATTTTCAAAGGATATAATGATATATAGTTTTTTTAAATGATAAAATTAATGTAATACTTTGAAAAAGATTTATTTTTGTTATGACATGTTTGAGTTGAATGATGGGATGGTCAAATTAATGAGATTAAGTGTTATTTTTATTTCATTTTAACAAATAATTATCATAACTACAAAATAATATTATTCCTTCTAAATTTCTTACAAATAAATTGGTTAGCACATAGATTAGATATTGGGACTTTTAGATGAAAAAGCAGTCTTTTGAATCCTATAACATTTTTAAGTAATTTTTTTTTTTGAAAGATTTGAATCATAGATTGGTTAGCACATAGAGTAGATATTGAGACTTTTAGATGAAAAAGCAAGTCCTTTGAATCCTATAACATTTTTAAGTAATTTTTTTCTGAAAAATCTTGATGTCCAAATTTTCAAACTCTTATATGATTGTAGAGTAAATTTCAAGTGAAGGTTTTTTTAAGATTTTAACACATTATGATTGGTCATACCTTTTTTCATATTGTGTGTCTTTCTATGTGGTTGAACAATCAATTTTACTCTCCTAATAAAATTACCTTAGTTTTGGAACGAGTTCCATTAAATCATAACTACTTGCTTAAATTGCATTAACTTACCACTAAAATGTGAATGGGAGAAGTGTTGTTGGTGACATTGTATGATCCACTGAATGTAACTCAAGTGTATAAATATATAAACTTATGTTCTTTTTGAATCACAAAACATGATAATATTTTATTTTTATTGTGCACCTATAGTATAATAAATGTATGATTTAGGTTTTTGGCTACTTAAATCCCTTCCAAGGAGTTTAGGATGAACTTCTCTTCTTTTTGAATCACAAAACATGATAATATTTTACTTTTATGGTGAACTTATAGTGTAATAAATGTATGATTTAGGTTTTTGGCTTCTTAGATCCTTTCCAAGGATTTTTCCCCTCGAGTTTGATCTTCCTTTAAATATATGGATGTGGAGAGATTCCAGTGGATTTGCTTGAGTTAAGGATATAATTACCTACTACTATTCACTTTGGGATTCTATTAGCTTAACACATTTTGATCAAGGCCTCCTTATTTGAGGCCTTGTTTCATGCTTGTCGTACATGCTCCTTATACCTTCTGAAATGTGTGTCTCTTATAATGGAACAATGCTCCTCCAAATTATATCACTATTCAAATAAGAAAATTATGGGCTCAATGATACACCATTAATATTTTAAGTGTTTTTATTCAATTTCTTTGTATTTAATAGATTAAAAATTACTTGAGATTGAATATTGGCATGTGTTATTTAGTGGATTAGAAATTAACTAGGATTGAATATTCACATGTTATCATGATCAATATGATGGATTGTTGTGGAATTTATTTTGGTATACTTTATTTTCTTTTAACTACAAAATTGATCATCAAAATAAAGAGAAATCCTAACAATTCCAAGGAACTTATTTTTATTCCTTAGCTAATGAATCACATAGAAGATTGCTTATTTTTCTTATTTCCTTAGAACTATCTCAAGCTACTATTTTATTTATAAACTCCTTATTAAATCATGTTCTCTCTTACAACTTTATACTGATAACAACTTTATACTGATAGCTGGACTACTTTGTTTATTTCTCTCTTAGTATTTCTTTCAACATTATCATGAGGATATTTTGATCTCTTTTCTATTTCTCCTTAAATGTCCATTTACCTTTTATTTCATGGTTTATCCTCATTCAAATCATTGGTACTCTTATAAGAATGATATGAAACTTGAATACACTCGTATTGGAAGCTAAAAAAATACATATTACATATTTCACATGGAAACAAATTATAAAACTTATTTGAAACATGATATAAGATGAAGTGGCTAATGATTCATGTGTTGGTGAACCATGTGATTCCCCATGTTGAACTACAAACCATGTTTTTAATCATGAAATCTCTTCAACCATTCATATTCCTTGACAAACCATCCTTAGAACAAATATTACCATATCATCTCTTCCTATTTTAATATATATTTAATCTATTACTATCTTGTTGATGTTTGTAGCATTGGACAAGAACTTCTGAACAAGTCTAGTGTCAGACGTGTGGAAACATCCAAAAAAGACCTTTCTTATCTTTTTAATTCACTTTAAATAAATATAATTATTAAAGTGAACAAACTTTTATATTGAGTTGATTAATGTCTGATTTTACTCTACTGATTTAGATGAATCTCAACCATTGATCTCAAGTGAGATTGAGATTTAATCTCAGCTATTGATCTCAAAATGAGATTAGGGTTACGAAGATTTGGTCATCAACTGAAAGTTATAAAAGAAGGGCAAGGTAGAAGGGAGAGACATCGAGAGAGACAATAACTCAATTGCATAGAGAGACAGAGAAGTTCCTTAGTGTGCATTACTTCATAAAGGTAGTTCATCCTTAGTTGAAGAGAGTGGTCAAGAAGGAAAGGGAAACAGAAGCAACAACAATGACATGGTCGTACAGTCGTGTGGCTAAGCATTGTTTGCATTTTTTCTCTTTTTTAGTGGGATGATTTTTCTAGTGTGGGAATCCCTTGTAAGTTTTGATTAAGTGAATGAAAAATTGATTTGGATGGAAGTAAAAATTTGTTTGTGTACTTGGGAATTTATTTTTCTTCCGTTGTTTAATTTCCATCTAGTGTGTAATTATTCTATGGTTCTGATTTTCTATTTAAAAAATCAACAAGTAATTTTTTCTTGAGATCATAAGGAAGTAATTTACTTAGGGTTGAAATTATTACATGGTATCAAATCTTGATTCTTTGATTGAGATTTCCAAGTAACAATAGACAAATATAGCAAATCTGAGGACCAACATGAATATTTGAGTGACTTGCAGATATATCTAGGTGATTTGAGGTCTAGTAGGAAGATCTAGTGTAGATCTCAGTGACCAGCGGGAATATCTAGCAATTATGAGGACCAATAGGAAAATCTAGTGCAGATTTGAGTGTCCAACATACAGATCCAACAAATCTGAGGTCTAGTAGGCAAATCTAGTGCACATATGAGTGACCAACAAAAATTTCTAGTAGATCTGAGGACCGATAATTAGATCTAGTGAAGATATGAGTGACCAATAAACATATCTAGAAGATATGAGGTCAAATAAATAGATCTAGTGCATACATGAGTAACCAACAACCATATCTAGTGCAGACTTGGGGTTTATAGTAGCATATCTATTATATATAAGTAACCAACAATTATATATAGTGCATATATGGGGTTTACATCAACAAATATATTGGATCTAAGTAACCAATAATCATATCTAGTGCAGATCGAGGTTTACATCAACATATCTATTAGATTTGAGTAAATAGCAGTCACAACTAATGCATATACGAGGTTTACAACAATAAATCTATTATATTTAAGTGGCCAATAGTCAGATCTAGTGTAGATCTGTGTTTTACAACAACATATCTATTAGATCTGACATCCAACAATTGGTTTTTACTAATGCTTGAAGGACTAAGCACATTTTCATGGCATTTTGTTTATATATGAAAGATGGTAGAAAATAGTCTCAAGTTTGAAGATAGATTCGATGGAGCTTCAAAATTCCTACCCTAGAAAGAAATGGTTACTTTGATTTTGAAGGAAAATTATCTTTGGGATATTGTTGACAAAGTAGTTCCTTCACCAACAGATCTACAAAAATTAGCAACTCACAAGCCTAGTTCAATATAATATAAAGGTATCTACCTCGAGCCATCATTAAAGGTATAGAAAGAGAACCAAGTGAATAGAGACCAAACAAATATACACTACCACTAGAAATGAAACTATCCTAAGTGTGCCAAACAAACATAGAACAATAGGAAAATAACACCCTGGAGGAGTTGGAAAAAACAAGAACATAGGGATATTCGTACAGGAAGTGAGAAATGCATACCAGAGGAAAGACATGAAAATTAGTTAGCACAAAGAATAAGGAAAGGATATTCCTATAGAATTCAAACTATAAAAATCCTACATAAAGGACCACTCAATGACCACAAGAACCTACCTTCTTTAAAAGAAAAACCATCACAAAGCATGAGATACTTAAGGACAACCATAGTTTCTCCATTTTTTCCCATAGAAACAACCCTAAATAATTGAATAGAGCCATTGCCATGGGCAAGGGATAATAGGCACAACATTAAAACTATTCAACAAAAAATCTAACAATGCACAACAATAATTAAATCCCATCAGAAATGCAACACTCTTAAGAGTGCAAAACTAACATAGACCAGAAAAAAAACACCAAAGCAACTCCAAACTATGGAACAAAGCCACCACCTTGGATAGGGGATAACAAGCACACCATTAACACCACCTCAACAAAGAATCTGATGATGCCAAAGAATAATTAAAGACCACCAAGAATTCCAATCCAATAGAGACCACACTAGAGAAGTTGTTATAAATAGGAACAAGAGGAGATGAATGCATACCAACAAAAAAAAACATGAAAGACAGTTTCCATGAACAATAGAGAGAGGATATGCGTATAACAATTCATCAAAAACTAAATTGTAACAAGCCTACCTGAAGGAACAGTCAATGACCACAATAACATTTTTTCAATGAATAGGTAAAGTCATTAAAATAACAATAGATTGATTTGTTTTCTTACCTTCCACCTCAATCATATGGGATTGGTGTTTTGCTTATCGATCTTCCAAGGCTACATATATCCATGTAATATATATGCCCATGTCTTCCACTTTAGTATCATCTTGGATGTTGTGTAGTGTCCTTATTTTGTCTTTTCTATGAGAGAAATCATCGTACATGTGATCTTCTTTACATCCCCAACATTTGATTGGTGGTCTTCCCCTTTTTCTTGAGGAGACTTCCATGTTGGATTCATTCTTAGTAGACTGATTTTGTTGATATGTTCTAGGACTAGTTTTATTGAAAGGAGGTTTGAATCCCTTCCTTCTTTGATCAACTTTCTCCTTCTTCTTATCCTTCAAGATTCTCTACCTTTTCTTTGCTCATATGCCTACTTAGATTTTCTAATGGTCTTTGTCAAAGTTCTAGGTTCATCATATTGAATTTTATCTTTACAAAAATATGACAACCCACTTAGAAACCTTTGTATTTTCACCTTCTCATCCTTAATAAAACCCCACATACTTCAGAAACTCCAAGAACTTATTTTCATATTCTCCCATGGTCATGCTCCCCATATTGAGTTCTAATAAACCTTGCATCTTCTTGTCATAATAGTGCTCTGAAAGATACTCTTGCTGAAAATATTTCTTGAACTACTTCCACGAAATATTACTCTCATCAATATGCTCAACTTGCTTCAATTGATCCCACCACATAGCATATTTTCCACGCAAATGGTATGTGGCAACCCTGGCTTCTAGGTTAGAGGAGGAGTTGTGCAATTAAAAATACTTTCTAATTCCAAGCAACCAAGATTCAACATCATCTCCACTTTTTCTTTCACTATCAAAGGATGGTGGCTTAAGCTTCCTAAGCTCTCCTTGCAACATGTCTGGAACTCATATCTTTTGTTTGATGCCTAATAGGAGACACTTTTGGACTACTCCTTGACTCTTGAAATGCATAATACTTCCTAGATCAATGAGTAGGTGATTGATGTCTATGAGTTCTACTAGCACTTCTTGAGTGACTGGATCTTTTGTAGTTATGTCTCCTTGCATGATTTTTTCCTTGTTCCTCATGTATTGAGCTTGATCCATTCTTCACTTGTCTCTGCAAATGATTTAGGCTTTGCATCAATTGAGTGTTTATTTTATTTTTCTCCTCTTGTGCTTTCATTATATTCTCATTGTCAACTTTATAATTTTGCACTTCCATTCTCATACTTCTCATAGTCTCTACCAATTCTGTTGGCTCCACTCTGCTCCTATGCCCATTAGATTATGTCTCTACATTCTACACGCTAATATGTTGGTATTTGGATTCTCTCTCATGACTATAGGCTCCATTTGCATCCTCCATGTCTCTAATCTACAAACTTGAGCTTTAATTGATATGATTATACCCCTAATCATGTACAATGTGCAAGCAACCATTTTTGTTAGAATTATGCATATTATAAAACTCTTGTCAATTAATGTTATAGGTGCCTCTTCCCTTCAATTAATCAAGAATCCTATCACACTTCTTCAAATTATAATAATTCAATATTATTCTCCTCTAAATCATCTTTCCAATGACTATTCATATGCCTTGATATGATCTCTAAGCTAAAATTTATGGCTTCCTGAAAAATCCATTTTCACCCAATTTTCCATTGTGCAATTTCTATCAACTAACATAAAAAAATGTTGTCAATTAATGACAGAATCCTTGATTGAATCTGGATCCAAAACTTCCTTTTAGCAAGACTTTTCTATAAACCTATATTCCTGGATATTCGGATCCAGTTCAAGTTACATAATTCCTTTTAAAAGTTCTTCGGACACCTAGATCTTTGGATATCTATATCTGACTTCGAACCTTGCCAAAATTAAAGTTTAAAGTGAATCTCGGATTATTAAGGTTCCACCCTCCAAGTTCTGACCACTACACAACATAGTTACCCATTTGACATCTAAACTCGTGGAAAAGTGGTGAATGTTGATAATTTTGGATTCCCAAATCTTCAAATTCACACGTTTCCATCAACAAGGTTTTGATCATGGTCTTTGAGGGGAAAGACATCCGRCATCCAATTTTTCGTTAAAAAGGGATTTATTTTCATCTCCACTAGGTGYTATCTTGGATTAGGGGTTCCACCTCAAGTATTCACCTCAGGGTTTTGCGTATCATTCTCTGCACAATGAATTTTTTTCTTTGAAACATAGGTTATTTGTTGCATACATGGCATCTTTTGATGTGGTATTGTTGATGTGGCATCTGCTGGCGTAGCAACTGCTGACATGGTAACTACTAATGTGGCATATGATGTTGTGGAAATTGTTGATGTGGCACTACTAACATTGAAACTATTGACGTGGTAACTACTAATGTGAAATTTTCTAACATGGAAACTACTAACATGGCACTGTTGACATGGTACCTACTAAAATGGAAAATACCACTACTAACGTGGAATATGTTGATGTGGAACTATTGGCATGGCATTGCTGATGTTGATGTGGTACTTGTTGATGTGGAAAATACTGATGTGGCAGCGCTGACGTGGCATTGCTGACATTGAAGTACTAACATGGCAGTATTAACATGGCAACTACTAACATGGAAACTACGGTCCACAGGGAATCCTAAAGGGATTCCATGTCATTCCTCCAACCACTCTAGCCCTACCTCAAATATATAAAATCCAGACTTTTAAATAATTCCACAAAAAAAATTCTCCAAAAATCTGGATTTCCAAATCATCACCATTCCAATGCAAGGTTTTGCATTCGGCATCCAGCTTTTCGATGCAAGATTTATCTAGATACAAAGCAACACCCACCATCTGGATATCTGATAAACTAAATGCAAGATTCCCTTGCGTCGAAGTTCCACATCTAGATCTGTGTTTTTTAATAAAGACACTTAAGAAGAAAATTCAAGATTTCCTCGATCTCAAATAATCCAAGTTCCAACATACAAGGTTACAACATCTAGGCTTCTCAATTAAATGTTGTTTGGATCCCTATTCTCTCGACCTGTCACCCTTGCCACCATGACCTGCCACCATGGCTCTTCCATGGGAAACCTACCATTGTGGTTCTGCAAAGAGAAACCTACCATTGTGGCTCTGCCATGTCACCCACCACTTGGATTCCATGACCTGCCACCATGGCTCTTCCACGAGAAACCTACCATTGTGGCTCTGCCATGTCACCCACCACTTGGATTCCATGTCATCACAATGTCATTGTACGGAAAATATTCAAATTTTCCCAAATTTACAAAAATGTATAAAATTCAAGAAAGGCCTTCGGTCGCCCAAGCACTCGCTTGTTGGCCTCTGTGAAAAATAAAAATCTTCGCCCTATAAGTCATCCCATATGGACCAAGCGCTACAAACTGCACTCTGATACCAATTTGTAATAGATCCCAACCTCCAAGATGATTCCCATTACTACCCTTTTCTACTTTGATACCAATCTGTCACATACCTCGATACCAACAAACTTGAAAGTTCGCTTCGATGCCAATGTATCACGTACCCACTTCCCAACACTGCCTGGGTACCTCTAAAATTTTCTCTCCTAGGAAATTTTGAATTTATGATACCATTCTATGAATAAAGAACATGCTACACACACATGCAAGTAACAAGAAACATGCATGATTGTAAAAGAAGTATTTAATAGGCCATGCACAACAATTAACAACAATAAGCATGTCATAACTTATCGTAGAGATAATTTACACATCATAAATAAATTATAGAGAATCACAAAGAGAACTTATCTTTTAAAAGAACAATTCACCAACTAGTTGCATACGTCGGATGTTCCACCCAACCGTAGTCTCTGTTGCACATCAAATCTATGCAACAAGCCACTCTCGAGCTAAGGCTATAAATCCACAAGGACGAGTCCTAGGTTGACTCAATTTTCTCAAACCAGTCAACAATCAAACTCTCACGGTTTTCTCAACTACACAACAATCCCAATTTACCATCTCTCTTCCCCTTTAGTCTGCACAATCCAAAGAGATGAACCCCCTTCTCTGTTATGTATTCCCTCAAGTTGTTCCACCTCTTCCCCGGGATCGAGTGCTACTGGCTAGGAAATATCAGTGTTGTAAACTCCAAGGATTCTCATTCGTGGAAAATACTTTCACAACTGTCAACATTCTCATGCACACATGCATCAATTCCTTGTTGGAAAATACCAGTAATTCCTACAACCAAATATCCATGGCTCACTACCCCCAACAATTCGTTTCCTATGCCCAAACCTAGAAAAAGAGTGAGAAATAAGAATGAATGAATGATGAACAACTCCAAAATGAGTGAATAACAATGAATGACCAACCCCCATATAGCCAAGAACATGGTTTAAATAATCCAATCTGTAACGTGGCCTCCCCCTAGAAGCTCACATAATCCCCCCTCCTTTTTCCACTAAAATCAAGCATGGGTAAATAAAATATAATAAAAGGATTAGCTCCTCTAGATCCCTGTCTTGTGGAATAATAGTCCCCAATAACTCTTTCCTTGTTTATCTTGCAACCAACGATATATTTTATTTTATTAATATTCAAAGTTTTACAATTCTAGGCTCTTTGGGCTTTTCAACTTTACAGGAACTCCGACCTTCCATCAAATAAAAAAATGTATATTATTAATCTGGGGACTCAAAATCGGGGTATTACATACTCCTAAATGATTCCCCATCAATATCCTGAGCTACAAACACATATAGTGTGAAGATATTACCCATAATGTGGAATTCATAGTGGAATATTATATCGTTGGAACAAATTTTGTGTTATAGACATTAGAGGAGTGGTGTTTTCCTAAGTATTCAATGGTTATACTCCTTCGAAATGTATTCTACCGACCATTGAGAAAAACTTCTCCCTCTTAAACAAAATACATGAAAGTGCACTATCAAATTTCTTAGGTGCTTCCACCTAAGAACATGAAAAAATGATATTTTGACTTCATGTATCACCTACACTATATGGAGGCTTTTTCACCAACCTCAAATTCTAAAATTCTAAACTTCTCAAATATAATCCAAAAAGATATGATAAATCTTCTAACAATCCTAGCAACGACCATAGAACTTTAGAAGAAACACCTTGTCACCAACCTCAAATTCTAGGCCTCTCAAAACTAATCTAAAAAGACAAGGTGAATCTTCTAGCAATGACCATAGAACTTTCTCATTTGAGAGGGGAAATTGTATCTTTAACATTTGTCCAAACACTTATTATGCATAATTGGTCCAACGTCTTAACTAGGTTTGCATCCATGGATTGTCCAAACACTTATTATGCATAATTGGTCCAACGTCTTAACTAGGTTTGCATCCATGGATTGGTGGAACTTAGAAGACATCTAGGGAAAAACCCTAGCAAGCACATTTAAAGGCCTACATAGGGACATGTGAAGTTAGTAAAGGAGAAGTGTCCATAAGATAGAAAATGGACAACATTTTCACTCTTACAAATGGCAATGCATAGTTTCTTGTAGTTGTTGACTATAAAAAGAAAACCTTTATTCTTTTGTGCAATGAAAATAAAAATGATCTTGATGTAGTTAAATTCACATTTTTATGAATAAATTAGTTATGAGTTTAAATATTAATGCATCTTCTTTAGTAATCATTTTGTCATAAAGTGGATCCAAACTTTATTCCAAAAGGTCACCTACATAATTTTCCATCATTTTTAACAATTTGATGAAATCATTGAACATGTTTTCAAATTTTATATTATAATCCATATTTTGGATAGTCTTATTTTAGATTTTTTTTAATTAGTTTTGCCAAACACGCATTATAATCGCATTATAATAATTGATAAGTTTGATTTTTTTTTTTAATTTAATTTTTATTTGAAATTTTAATATGACCTAATTATTCCAAGTGGAGGATTAAGTATTTAAATATTTTTGTATTTGTTCGAATAAATTCATTTAAAAATAAGAAATTGGAAAATTTGAGACATATCTCACATACATTTAATCCCCTGACATATTTAATACCCTACACATTGACATATTTAATATCGTGCAATGATCTAGTTAATATACTATAGTCCACATGTCACCGCAAACTTAACTTTCACTACATCACAATTGGCATCTCAAAGTTTGCAACTAGCTTTGCTTTGCATGGGATATTCCTACATGAATTTATTGGGCTTCCTCTTGTTCTTCACTAGCTCGCCACCATTACTCAAGCCAAGGCCAGAGGACGAAGATGGGGGACATAGATTGACAACAAACTTGTTGCAAACGTGAGGGCAAGTGACGCAGAACTTGAAACTTAACCGCGAACACGAAGAACCTTGTAAAATATTCAATGAAGGTGGCATTCAACTTGCCTAAACTATTGTACACGTTACTAAGGCTTCCCATTGACTTGGAGGACGTCTTGCCATGTATTTCAAAGAATAACTTGGAGCCACCACTTGCTCCATGTAAAACAAGTCTCAGCTCCATAGCTCTAATTTTCACCTCATACTTAGACGAGTGACTTTGAAGTTCTTCTGCTATGTTAGAATCCATGCTGAGAACTAGTAAAATGAGAGAAATTTTAGATGGAGAAATGAGAATTGGAAGTTACCAAATTTCCAACTATTAAGTGGTTAAGTTGGTCAAATCTAGAAAAAAAGTTTCAAATAACATCAACAAGGATGTCATGTAAAAAAACAAAGAATAGGTGTTCGACATGAAAAGTTTACAAATATAATGTCATTCTTCATTTAATTTCTTGTATAGAGGGTAAAAAAATAAATTTAATATCATTCAACATTAATTTTTTTGGCTAGTTGGTAGTGTGTGGCAGCTGGAAAGGAGTGTAAGAGCAAGTATTATGTTCCAATCCTCGCAAGTCGCCCAAAGGGTTCATATATATCATCCAAAGGATTCCATCTTGTATGAGAAATCACCGTGAAATACATCTTTTTATTTACTTATTATTGGCTCCTTGCTCTTTGTTCATGGTTTCTTCTAAGCTCTACTATGAATTTATGTTGGATCTCGTTCATTAGTTCGGGGGTTTATGTACCACCTTGATTCATAGGATTTTTTTAAACACCTAGACAAACTTTTTTGATAGCTCTATGAAGGATTTCTCTCTAGGTTTTCTTGAAATAAAACTCTAAATCTCCAATTCTTGAATGCTCCTACTGGTTATTAGTGTGTTCTGGTCTGGCGAAGTGTATAGCTACTATTGAACCTAAAAGAAAGCTTCATGGTCGCCCAAGAAAACTCATGTTCCTCATTCTCAATATCTTGTTAGGTTAAGGGCACAAAGCCCCTAAAACTGAACCTAGGCCTAGAGTATTTCATTATGTTAAACCTCGGTCTAACACACCCTACACACATGCAATACGTTACGTATATGTCATAGCAATCCAATGGTTAAAAATGAAGCTTAAGAAAAACTAAACCAAAGTCGGTGACTCATTATTTGCATGGACTCGTGTTGAAGAATCCTTATGCTACTGATGGACAAGTGCATATGAACCTTTAACTCAAAGCCCAATATCTAATGTGAAATGGCTTGGAGTATGCACATGTGTCTTCCTTATGGATCTATAAACTTGGCGAACAAAAGTTCTTGTAATGTGAGATGTTGAGAAACACGTTAGGAAAAGCAATGGTAGAGGATGTTTTAGTTGGTTGCATTCCCCACATGAACTTTTCAAACTTTATATGATTCATTATGTGTATAACTAGAGGTTTAGTATTTTATTTATTGTATTTGTTATTAGTATGTTATTTTAGTTTATTATAAGCAAATTTATTATAAATATACTAAAATTTTCGATGATTGTGAAGTTTGTGCAAGAAACTTGTCCACACAAATTTGCCTAGTGATTAAAGTTTGCTATTTGACACAGATTCAATTTTTTGTTGTTATCAACATGTTTGGAATATATCAAGAATTTTATTTATTGTATATTTTATTA
>ML781884.1:334881-348867 GCA_009831015.1 Picea engelmannii | reverse complement strand
TCAATTTAAATTTTATATTAAAAAACATAACCCGAACACAAATTCACTAAGTTATATATACTTGAGTGTTCATCTTGTATTAATCTAAATTTATGTACACATACCTATAGGTGATTCGTCTTCTGATTCAATTTCGGTTTCAAAGTCTTCTTTGATATTATGAGACAAATCTATTTATGTTTTTTGAAAAACATCAAATTGTAATTACAATCAATTATATTATTTACAATATTTTAAATTTGAATTCTATAGTTTGAATTTTGTACTTTCTGAATACAGTCCCAATGTCTGTCGTGTGCTCGATCATCATATGTGCATGCATACTTGGTTGAACTTATTCTTGTGGAAAATCTCTATTGACATTATCATCGTTTATTTCTTCAATATTTGCACGTTCTTGTTTCTTTCTCTGATAAAGCTCTTTCCTTTGTTCGATTTGGCGAGTATCATCTCGAGTGCGATCATATTTTCTCTTGCACAAACTTTTGTTTCCCATGACTTTTATAGTTATCTGTAAAAGATATGTTCAACAAAGATTTCACCTTGAAAAAATGCTCAACATTTATCTTTCAACATATAAATTGTTATTCCAATAAAAACTTGAACAAACATCATTTACTTTATTCAACAAAAACCAAAAAGATGATTTGAAACTTTGTTTAAGTGTTCTAAAAAACCACCATGTATCGATATCGATCCTCCGATTAATCCTATGGAATAGAGGGAAGAAATAAAGATAGAAAAGAATACAACTGCAATCAATAATAGAAGTGCTTTGAAATCCCTATCCTCAAGCTTATATCTCTTTGTTCATTTGATGGATTGTGTTAAATGCGTTCGACCAAAATCCTATTTATACAATTTGGCGCGAAAGAAAACCATGCGACATGTCGTTTCATTTTTTCCGATGGACGGAATTCATTCGATAGTCTTTCGGCCGAAAGAAGTTTTTTTCGGCCGAAAGACGTGGAAATTGTTCAGTTTTGACGGTTTCCGTTAGATTTTAGTCTTTCGGCCAAAAAAAGGAAATTGGAACTGGAAACTAAAACCATAGGATTTCCCCAAGCATAACTAAACTTTAGAGGTTGCAGACTCCTGCAAACATTGAGAATTTGGTTTCGAAAATGACACCAGCATTTCCAAAATTGAATCTACTTTCAATTCTTATAATTTGTTTTCATTTTCTTTATTTTTATATAATTTTATTTAATTTAAAAAAAAAGTCACTACATAATATTTCCAGCAGACATTATGATTCGGTGAAATGAAATATCAGTATCTCTAAAAATATACAGTGAAAAATTCAGAAAAAAATATATTCATAATCCTTAAACTATTCTTTTCAAAAGGGCATATTTAGATTTTAGTTTTAAGTAAAAATTAAAATAGATACAATGTGTAGAAAAATATGTCTTTAAAATCTACAACAATTTCAGCTTAGTCAACTTCAAAAAATTCTAGAAATTATAATATTCATCCTTTAAATTCAAAATAATAGTCATAATAAAATAGAGTCTCTGCAGATTGTTGCAGTATATTTTGTTTCTTAAAAACATAAGTTTAATAATAGATAGATTGTTGTAGAAATAAGTAACTCATTATCATTCATTTCATGTTTAAGGAACATACTGTTAAACAATTGTCAAATTGACATATCAAATCGTGATAAAAGAAACTTGAAAAATAGTCATTGGAAAGCTGACACAATTCTTCACAAGTTTTGTTTTTACTGTAGAGTGAAATTATAAATAAAAAAAATACTTTTGTATGTCGGAAGTTGAATAACTTGTGAAAATACAATTTTTTTTCTCATAAAACAAGCAAAAGTGTAACCCATCTTCATGATTTCACCCATGGAGAAAAAAAAATAGTGTTTAATAGAGCTAGGTTATAGACATGATAGAAACTCATCTTATTTGACATGATACTCATTCTCAAAAATTGATTTTAAACTCATGTTTTTTCTCTATTGTACATAAACAAATATGGAAAAGAGATGTATTATATAGGGTATTGAACCCAAAAACTAGAACCATCCCTATGATTTCTATTTCCCCTTCCAAAAAATGGAACTGAAACATTTACATTGTAAACCATTTAACACATCTACCTGCAACCATGATCGAGGTTCCACAATGAGTTAGATCGATAATAATAATTAGATTATTATATCTGAGAAGTTGATCTATTCATTGTATAACACATCTACCTGCAACCACGATCGAGGTTGTGGTAAAGCATGTAGATGAGGATTCTTGGGAAGAATAGGAACACATGGTAGCTAAACCAATGGTCTCAATTACTGAATCTTGCAAATAAGAATATAATGATATTTGTATTAATGGAATACTTCAATGAATAATAACAAACAATATCAATTTAACATATTAAAATGATAAAATACAAACTCCACAGTTTGAATCATTCAATTTGGAGATCATAGTAGTCCTAGGCATGCATTTTATAGTAAGAAAGTTTTACCCTCCATTTTACAAAAATTATTGAATCTTGGTTCCAGGTAGAAGTACTTTTTATTTTGAAAATGTTATTAAATTCACCTCAAAACATATATCACTAAATTCATATCTATATAGAATCATGTGTGCACATTTCCATTAGGTCACTTTCTACTGTTTTTGTCTCTTAATTTACAAGGAATATTTTTCCTCTTTTACACAACAACCACTTTTATGTTTGCAAATGAAAATAGCAATATTTATATAGGTGTAAAATTATCTAAGACACCCACAACAATTTGAATCACTCAAAGAGCAGGTGTTTTAAGACCTAGGTGTCAAGTTTTGTGAATCGTGGCCTACATTTTCCACAACGATACAAATTAAATTTAAAAAAAACAACAACATGTATTTCTTTTGTGTGAGTGTGCATTTTTTGATGTGGATGCACTAAACATATTGAATTATTGTCTTTTCCATATTTTTTTATTCTCAACAAAGAATAAACATGAGTTTAAAATTATTTGGTGGGAATGAGTATCTTTTCAAAGACGATGGGTTTCTATTATGTCTGTGACCCACTAGTTGTATACTCTATTTTTTTTCTCTCTATAAAGAAAAATTTGAGGTCTGTATTGGTCCCCTATTCCATGTGAATAATACAAAGTATTATATACACATGTTTAATATTCTTTAATTTCGTTTCTATATTCGATTTTATATATTTAAAAGGGGGTATTTTAAAATATGATGAAAAAGGATCTCCAATTAAGCCCCTTATGACGTAGAGAAAAGAACAAAAGCATAAAACAAAAATGCACAAGTTATAAACAATAAATGTTGTAGCACCTAGATCCAACAACTCATATGAAATGTAATCAATAGATGTTATATCTCTCAAGAGTTAAAATAGAATGATTCATAATGGAGTTAAAACTCTCAATACCACCAAACCGCTTGAAGTGTATGTGGCATCATATGGTCTTTGTCGTGAGGAGAGATAAATATAGAAAAACTACTTATTAACATTCTGATACCACTACTAGTTTGATGCAACATCATGTTTTCACCACAATATTACGGTAGTTCAAAAAATTAAATAACTTGGTATATCTAAAACCATTATCGAATTATATGCATTGCTTTTAGTGTACAACAACAATTTATTTTGTTTTTAAAATTTATTTTCAACCCATGTAAGATCCGAATGTAAGAACCTGAACATCGCAACATGACATAATTTTATTGCCATAGGATAAAAAATTTGACTATATTTGCACGCCACATAGTTGTAATGCAGACATATTGTGTCCTCCTTCTCATCACACCATCGATATTTGTTTCTCACCATAATGTCACAACACTAACAATGAGAGTATCAATGCTTTGATGATACGCTAAAGGAACTTTCTCTGCCACATCGTCACTACACCAAAAAATTATTTTACTATTGCAATGATCACTTGGTGGATCAATCCTGTCCAACATATGCCACATGGTATCCTTTTTCGTCGAATGCATGAAAACTACATATGTGTGTCATAGTTGTGACGATGTATTTTGATCATAGTTTGGAAGATTAAATCTCTCCACAGCTACGACGTGGTAGGCTTGGACACCAGAAGTAAAAAAATTGTATATGTTTCTCAAGGGTACGACGAAATGGCTTCAATGATCATTCAAAATCATGTGCATCAGAATTTTGTCGTTTAGTCATCCAAACATTTTTGGAAAAACATAAAAAATGATTCCAAATGTACTACTGAATGTAACAATATAAATCAAAATGAGAAACTCCTAAAAAGGTGTAGCTTATTTTGGAGTAAAAGCATAATTATAGTATTTAGTTATTGTATTTTCTTTCATTTTCTCTCTTTTCTAACTTTTTTATTTGAGTGTAGAGTAGGAGTGTGTCATTATTTTGATGTTAATTTACTATACTTTGTAAATTTTGTGATCCATATTGGATCATTATATTATTTTTCATCTATCTCAATTCTTTTAAAGAGGTAAAAATTGAAGGATTCAATGTGTGGGATCATTGTAATGGCCAGTCCCAGTTTAGAAAATTGGGATTTCAAACCTTTAAAATCCATTTCGATGCATCAAATAGATTTTTTCGTGATCAAAACTTTCTTGGAATTAGAAGGACCCCTTGATGTTATTCTACACATCAGTACCTTTCCAATAGTGTAAAAATTGCATCAATCAAAGCTCATATGAAAATTTATCCCTCCTACAAGTATGCCAGATTAGACCCATTAATCACGCATATGTGCCTAGAGACATATGGAATTTCATGAAGAGTCTACATGGCCCTAAATATTATCACAATTGAGGGTTCAGGAAGTCAAAACCCTACCCATAAATGGCTATTGGGGGATTTTAATTATCATTTTTGTAGGACGAGAAGGTGTTTCGTTCTTTAGTACTGTATTTGTTCCATAGTTGAGCAAAGAAATAAGGAGTGGTATTTTGAGAGAACAATAGAGAGGGATAGATTTTGTAGTAGGAATATAGGACATAGTCTCAAAGTAAACTCCACAGAGGCTTCCTCTTTTTTTGTACTTGCATTTGAATAAAAGAGAGTAGAGCAACGCCACCTTCTATATAGATTTTCTCCCATATTGGTTTTCCTAGGTTATATATTCTATTAATTTGTGGATGGTGTGTGATTATTTATTTATGTTCTCTATTTTTTCATTTAATAAATTTCATATGTTCTTAAGAAGAAAACGAGTAATTAAAGAATATGAGATCTAAATAAAATTAACGTTCACAGTAAATATTTCAATATTTTGTTAGATATGTTGTGTTGAACTGTCCAATGGAATATCCATGGTAGGTTACATATCATATTGGTATTAGAGTATTTTTCTTGGGGGTATTTTTTGGAAGTTGTAGGGATCTTGGAATAAATTTAAGAAGAAAGTCGCAAAATCCTATCCATCACTGGCAAGTCTGTTTATAACAACCCTCAAGATCCGTCAAAGGAGATATTTCCAAGGCTTGGAGATAATTTCGTTGACATATCTTGAAACGTGTTTCTCCTCGTGAAATTTTTAGAAATAAATCTCAGACCGATCAAAGAGGACGGAGGCTCCAACTCTAATATCGATCACAAGGGAAATTCGGAGATAATGAAGACCCAGAAAAGTCATCAAGGAAAGATCTTAAGAAAGAGAATCCTAGTTCAAGTGTTAGTAACCCTTCAAAGTCCTTATTGAAAATGGGAGTGAAATTGGACATAAATCCATGCCAAGGGTGAGATCGATGCATTTAAACTGAATCATTAGTTGCATCAACTACAAGTTTATTTCATCATTCACCATATAGATGAACATAAGATACCATTTTACAAACTGAATTTAGAGGGCCATGTTTTAACCTATTGAAAATTCATATAGAAACACTTAGGCCAGAGGGTGATCTAACAACAACTGGGTGGCAAAAAATTTAAACCCTCATCAAGTCCCAATTGTACACTATCGGTTATGGAGAGGACCAATGGATCCAGTGGCACTGATTTAGGAGGAAGCAAGGGAAGAGTGTAGAGGAGTACACCACGGAGTTTAGAAAGAGCCATCATGTTTTTTATCTCTTTCAAGATCCCATATTTACTCGAGTATTTGGGGGCTCGACATAATCATGTAACCAATAAAGTGATTATTTTTAATCCAATTATAGTGGACAAGGCATGTGTATAGGCGTAATATATGAAAAACATAGGAAACAAGAAAGGGTATCCAAGCAGTTCCAAGAAGAAAGAGCAGCAGTAAAATTCCAAAGAAGGGATAATAAGTGGAAAGTAAGAAAGGATAATAATATAGTAGCCACTACACATCAATGTAAGTATTCTATCAAACATTGAAACCCTTCAAATATTTATGGTCACACTTTAGAAAAATGTTTGAAACTACATCTACATATGAATTCAAAGAATAAGAAGGATGTAAATAAAAGGAATCTTCTAGCTATGAATTTAAGTAACCAGGTTGAAAGAAGCTCTGATCTGGATGATAATATTATCTACACATCTGTGCAAAAGGATGTGAATCTAAGTATCCTTGATCATTGCGAAGAGAAGGACATGACCAAACTCTTCCACATCAAGATCTAGGTCAACAAGACCAAGATAGATGCTCAATGCAACTCTAGTTCATAGCTTAATCTCAAAACAATGAATTTAGTAAACAAACTTGGATTGGAGGTTTGCGACCATCTTATCCTCTTTCCATTACTTTGGGTAAACAAGGATGCAGATATCAAGGTAACAAAATAGTGTAGGATTAAATTTGTTGAAAGTGTAGACTTTATTGATGAAGTGGTGATAGATGTAGTGCCCATGTACATGTGTGGTGTAGTGTTTGGGAGCCATTACATGTATATGAGGGATGAAATCTTCACCGAGAGAGAAAACCAATACTTCCCGATCAAGGATGGAAAGTACTACATAATCAAGGCACATAAAGGTAAGTCAAAGATTTCACTGGTAAGTGCCAACCAGACCAAGAAGTTGATTAGTTTCAATAAGAAGTATGATTTACTTTTCTTAAGATAAAATCAGTCTAATGACGGTTCAATAAGAATAAATGAATCATTGGAGGGGTATAATAAAGAGAAGAAATGTCAAATGGAGGAGTGTTCTAGAAGCCTAAAAGGATACCACCGAAGAGGGAAGTGGATCACATAATACAATTATTGAAAGACTCCCCATTGTCAAATATTTTGTTGTATAGAAAATCCATTTTGGAAGAAAATGAAGTGAATAAGAAGTTGTAGTAGTTGTTTGAGAAGGGTGTCATTCAACCAAGTGCCTCACCTTCTGGGTCACCTATCATAATTGTACCAAAGAAGGATCATAATTGGTGAATGTGTGTCAACTACATAGCATTGAAAAATATTACACTAAAAAATTGCTACCCTCTACCCATGATTTATGATCTATTAGATGAGTTTCAACACACAAAATATTTCACCAAGTTGGATCTAAAATCAGGATACCACCTAGTACCTACAAGTAATAATAAATTTGGAAGACCGCCTTCAAGAAAAGGCAAGGATTTCATTAATGATTGGTCATTCCACTTGGTTTATGGAATGCACCTATTGCATTTATGAGAGTGATGAATGATGTATTATGACCATATCTAGATTCATTTGTTATTGTCTATTTGAATGATATACTAGTTTATAGTGCTACTTGGGAGGATCACATCTCGCATCTCATGCAAGTGTTAGAGACTATGAAGAAGAATGAATTGTTATCTAACCTCAATAAATGTGAGTTTTCTTAATATTATTTTAATTATTTTGGGTATCTGATTGGTGGAGGGGATTTGAAGATAAATTCTACAAAGATGGACGCCTTCATGAAATGAACAGTTTATACAACTCTCACTAAAGTTAGGAGTTTTTTTGGGGAAGCACAATACTTTCAAAATTTCATAGCTTCATTTTCAATAGTAGTTGCACCACTTCACACCATAAAAATAAGTGGTAAGAGTTTCTAGTGGGGGAATAATCAATAGAATGCTTTCAATGAGATGAAAAGAAAGATCACTCAAGCATTATTACTCACATTACCAAACTTGCGGAATCATGTCAAAGTGGAGACAGATCCAAGTGGCTATGACATGGGAGCTTTTTTGGTGCAAGGAGGAATGCTTGTACGCTATGATTCTAAAATATTCTTTGGAGTGATCCTCAACTACCCTATCTATTACAAGTAACTTTATTCCCTAGTTAAAGCTGCCAAGAAGTGGAAACACTATTTGATGGGAAAGGAGATGATTATCCACATAGATCATCGACCTCTTGAGTATTTGCAATCCCTGAATAATATACAAAAAACCGGACATTACAAGTGGATGGGTTTTTTATAGAAATTTCATCTAGTCATCAAGTATAATAATGGTAGGACAAATAGGTTAAAAAGACATGCTTTCAATTCTACCCACATACAAGATTACAACTTTGGAAACTCTAGTGCACATGGAGAATTTTACCCATGATGCATACATAGAAGATGCAGACTTCAAGGAGGTGTTTAAGAAGCTATAGGGAAAAATTCATATAGAAAAGATTATGGAAATGATGAATATCATTTATAGGATGGGTTACTACACAATATTGACAAGCTATATGTCTCTAAAGGTGAGCGACGACACCTTATCATAGAAGCTCACACCTACAAGGTTGCAGTACATTCTGGTGTTGGGAAGACAATTTCCAACTTACAGAGTATATGTATTGGCCCATAATGCAAGAAGATGTAGCATAATGTATTAGAGGATGTATACTTTATTGTACCGACAAAAACAATAATAGGAAGAAAGGTCTATACCATCCTTTAGTTGTACCCGCTCAACCCTAGGAAATTATGTCCATGGATTTTTTGGGAGGTTTACCATAAACCAAAAAGGGACATGACTATCTATTTGTGGTATTTGACAAGTTCAACAAGATGTGCATTCTCATTCCTTGTAAAAGAACAATCAAATGAAAAGAAGAAACAAACATGTTCTTTGAACAAGTCTAGGTGCACGTTGGGATACCAAGGAGAATCATCTTAGACACGGATACCACATTTCTCAGCACATTTTTTACTAATTTGTGGGAGAAGATCAACACTAAGTTAAACAGATATACAAAATTCCATCCATAGATAGGTGGGAAGATAGAAGTAGTCAACATGACTTTGGTGCATCTTTTGAGGAGTTACAATCCAAGGCATCTGAATACCTAGGATGAAGATATGACCTACATATAACAATCTTATAATAAAGTACTACACATTTCTACTAGTAAGTCACCTTTTTAGGCTTTCTTTTTGTATTTTCCACCTTCACCCTTGGATGTTGTATAAGAAAATCAAGGAGGACCTCATAGAGATGCATCGAGAGTAGAAAAAATTCTTGAGAAGACTAGTGAAATCCATTTTCAATTAGATGAGAAACTAAAGATGTCATAGCTAAAATACAAGGCCAGAGATTATCAAAATAGAACCAAACATTCATTCAAAGTGGGAGACAAAGTTTCATTGCAACTAAAGAAGGAAATCCTATAGGGTCCTAGTCAGACGATGAAGCCTTTGTGGTATTGACCTTCTGGGGTATTGGAGAATGTGGGAGATAATGCCTATAGACTCAATCTACCCTCATACATGCATATTTACTTAGTAGTGGATCTAGAGAATCTCAAACTCTATGAGTCTTTCATGTTGGATCAAGAGGAGCAGTGGGTTCTATCGTCCATAGATGAATTAGCACCAGATCCTCACGTAGAGTTGATAGACGACACATTTTTGCAGAAGCCATCCAAAACGACAAAATAGGGGGAAAATCACTTTTGAAAAATTTAATTGAAAAGACATATTCCAAGAAAAGCAAAGTAATACTCTAAGGAGAAAGTAGAGGAAAAATCTCCTTACCTCATTCACTAAACATTTTGAGGATCAAAATGCTCCCTAAATATTTATTGAAACTAAATTTCAAAACTCACCCCTTAACTCGCCAAATTTGAAATGAGAGTGATGAAAATCTAAGTAATAGTAAACATGACTTTCATCACTTCTCCAAACTTGCCTTTATGTAATCATCTACAAGTAAACCAACCTTTGAGCTTCTTAAGCGTAGTAATTCTGAAGCATAGGAATCCAAAATATATTTTCCCACAAAAAATATTCATATTCTTTAGATTTTTTCTTGTTATTCATTTCTGCTTATGACGTAGTTAGATACAAAAATATTTCCATAAAACATTTTAGCACAATGGGATTAAGTGCAGGATTATTAAAAGTTTTTTTTTTTTTTTTTAAAACGTCGGAACTTTGCTTTAAAACATTATACCACAATATTGATTCAACAACAAAGGAATAATAAAAGCTTTTGTTTCCCATGGATATGAAACCTTGTTAATGTGTATCGAAGAAGATATTTTAAAATAACCACAAATAAATATTAAAATAATAATAAAAAAATAGATTAATTCACTATTCCAGCCATATATATTACATACGGTCATTCCATGATGAGTTTGAAATATATATTTAATCTTTGAATCCAAGCAAATGATGGCAAAGTAAAAGAAGCCAAAGTCAAGTAGTTAATTGATTCTCTCCCATAAAGAAAATAAATGTATTAAGCTTGTACTCCAAGGCATTAAAAGATAATTTATACTTTCATAGAGTGGAGGACAACCCAAAAGATAAAGGTAATCATGGGGTCAGATAATCCAAAAGAAAAAAGGATGGCATTCAAGAAGATATGTATTATAGAGTGTAATACACCTCAAAAACAAAATGGTAATCTTAGATGGTTAGTTACTTTATAAAAAGAGACAGGTTAGTTACTTTATAAAAAGTGTAAGTGGGGATGATTTTGGGGAAAAAATGATTTTCATTTATATTGTAAAAATTTAAAATTATTTTATATATTTTAAAATATAATTATTTTTATTTTAATTATTATAAAATATTAAAAATAAAATTTTACTTTAATTCGTAAATTATTTTTAATTAATGTTATTTATTTATTTTGAATTTTCGAATTAAAACACATATGATGATCATATTTTTTGTTTATTTGATTTATAAAACTAGCGAATAACTTTTTTTTTATAATGTTAATTGGTTAAAAACAATTTAGGAAAGTTTCAAATTTAAAAAAGTTTCCGTTTCAGTTTGTTTTGTTTATAGAAACAAATAGCTTAAACAAGTTAAATAAATAATCCTTTTTGTTTATAAAAAAAAAAATGTTTAAACAAGTTAAATAAAGATTGTCTGCCCAGAATCAATCTCAAAGGAGAAAATTCCTCATCGTCAATGAACTTTTACCATATTAAAATTCTAATTGCGTAAATTTTTAAAATTGTGATTAATAAACTTTCAAAAGAGTTAAATTTAATAATTGATGATGCTTGCAGAATCCGAGGGAGTCTGGTTTGGAATCTGCCCCACGATATAAATATAGGGTTTTGCAAGGCATTCGATTTCGTGGCCTCTCAGCTTGCATTTGCCGCTATAAGAGAATCGAGGACGGAGTTGAGATAATAAAATAATTATTCCTTTTTGGATTCTCTGTGTTTAGATAATTAGCCTGACGATATTGGGATTTTGCGGTGTTTGATGGTATGAGAGCCTGTGCCAGTGATGCTTGTTGTACTATAAACTCCTGTGCGAGGTATGTAAGATGCAACACCAGTATGTATTAAAGCAATAAATGGAATGGCTTGCTTAATAATGCAGTTTGTCACATTTTATCATAATGTTGCAGCTTTAACAGTTTATCATAATGTTGCAGTTTTAACAGTTTATCATAATGTTGCAGCTTTGCTTAATGTTATAAGTTTTCACAGTTTATCATAATGTTGCAGCTTTGCTTAATGTTATAAGTTTTCACAGTTTATCATAATGTTGTAGTTTGTCATAATGTTGATTGAGATTTGGAAATATTAGACGTTTCGAAAACAATTGACACAGTATATATCCAGTTGAGATGTTTTGTGGAGACATAGCTGAGAAGTTTTTGGGGAGACATCCTGTTGTGAATGCTCCGTTACTGCAAAAATTAGGATTAATTTGTCTTCTGTTATTAGCTCAACATTGATAAATTGTGGAGTAAAGAGAAATGCAGAGAGAAGAGAATAGAACAGTATATTGAAATGTATGAAGAAGTACAGAACGTAGAGAACTCCATTACTATGTAAGATGGTTGAGCTATATATGCTCAAGCAGGACAAAAATAGAAAGTACAACTGTCCAGTACAGCTGGCAGTGTACGGTCATACTGTTGAGGGTACAATATATTTAACACTTTTGACTTCCTCCGGGGATTTCCCAGTAACCATAGAAGCCACATTATGCCAACGGTCAAGCGTGTCTTTGTCATAGATAGCTAAAGCCTTCTCGAACTGCTTGTTTTGTTGGGATGTCCAGTTTGTTCCAGTATTACTGGAAGAAGGCCTTCCGGATGAAGAAGCTGGTTGACCAGCCATATTACTCTTAGGTTTAGTACTCACACCTTCAAACACAAGAAGTTAAAAAAAAAAGCTTACAAAGGGACGAGAATGCTGCACTTGGTATCAACAACAGTAACTTGTAACAAACAGAATGGCCAACACACAACTTAGATTCTGTGTGAAAACACACAACTTAGAATGGCCAATATGTGAAGTTTGTAATAAAAGCAAAGTAAAGACCTAAAATCGAGAAACGAGGACTAAACGTAGTACCCACTTCCTCCAAATGCCGAGGCGGGCAATAAAATCAGTGGAATTTAAGAAAAAGAAGAGAGAGAATTGGACATAAGAGGAGCTCTGCAAGGCATTGCAATAGACGTTCCAAGCAAGAGATGCTGGAAGAAGTTTGCGTTGGACGCCATGACCTGGTGTGTCCTTAAATATAGATAGAAGGGACCAAAGATAGAAGGGACTGAAGTCAATATAATCCTAGATAAACACCAGTGACAAATTATCATTTGAGACTAGATACAATTCCAGAAACAACACAAAGATCCAATTAATAGAAATGCTACAGGAGTATATAGAGGTTGGGAATATAATAGAATTCTAGTTAAAATGAGAAGGAATCCATTGAGAAAATCTGATACAAAAATATGAGTAAAAGAAAAACACAATATGTGAAGTTTGTAATAAAATCAAAGTAAAGACCTAATATCGAGAAATGAAGACTAAAACGTATTTAGCATTTCCTCCAAATGCTGAGACGGACAATAAAATCAGTGGAATTTAAGCAAAATAAGAGAGAGAATTGGACATAAGAGGAGCTCTGAAAGGCATTGCAATTGACGTTCCAAGCAGGAGCTGTTGGACGCCATGACCTGGTGTGTCCTTAAATATAGAAGCAGCACGGGTTCTGTAATATTCAGCCAGTTGTCGAATCTCTGATAAAGTACTCTAAAGGTATACAAACCACACAAACCACACGGTGGATTCTGAATCCAGAGAATAGGATCCAGCTGTCTACTGGACAGTATCCACCAACAGGATTCATGTTCAGCTGCACAAATTAACAACACGTCAATATACACATGAGAGAAGCAAATAAAACACTACTTACTGTCAAAGTTCAAGAATATTGGTTTGTTGTAATAAAAGTTTATTATCATGATAAAAATAATTAATCTATATTTTTGTCACTCTGGACTGAAGTTAGATCAGGTTAAAATTATAACAGGCTGTTGTGTCAGATTGGGCTGTAGTGATCGGCTTTATTCAAAGGAAAGAAGCTCTTTGAACAGTTTTTTGGGATTGATTTTGGTTGCTTCATTATAATTTAGTTGATTCCTAACTGTTAGGTAGAAGGTATCGGGATATTGTGTAAGAATTCAGTTTTTCTAAATATATTTCCATGCACATAATTAACACTTATAGTTTTTCTAAATATATTTCAATGCATTATTAACACTTTAAGTGAATTTTATAAAATATATTAATAGTTTTTTTATAATAATAATAATAAAAATAATTTATTTATAAGATGACAGTCTAATCACATCAATGATATGTG
>ML781884.1:275850-328536 GCA_009831015.1 Picea engelmannii | reverse complement strand
TAGATAATCTCGTAGATGATTACCCAGACAATTTTGGAAATTGTTCCAGAGATGTTTTGGACTCTGACGAATATTTTTCTGACTAGACTGAAGAGAACCAAGGTTCGTCGGAGACTCAGTGAACGTAGGAGAAATGCACTACCCAATTCCAGTAAATGTCTACAGGGCTCATGATGTAAAAGAACTGACGATGCCTTTGAGGTAATCCGTTCATAGTCAAACAAAGACCTCCATAACTTGTATTAATCCCCTTTAGAGTGTGTGTGTGAAGATAGGTTTTGGAGTCCGTCGGATCATCGTATGCTATAAATATATACTATAGGAAACTGAGATAGAGCATTCAGAGAATCGACAGCTTGTATTAATCCCATTTAGAATGTGTGTGAAGATAGGTTTTGGAGCTGGTATTAATCCATTTCTGTGTGTCTTCCTATTTTGAAGTATCCATTGTGATGTCTTCCTCCATGTTATCTACTTTCTTTGCCAGTGTCCACTGTTGTTTCTGCATGATTTGCTGGACCTCTATCCAATAATATTGGTTAGCTAACCTTTCATTTTCTTCATCGACATGGTGAGTATATGATGTTAGTCCAAGTAAAATTTATCATGTCATAGATCACTATTGTTTCTGCATGATTTGCTGTACCTCTATCCAATAATCTTGGTTAGCTAACCTTTCATTTTCTTCATCGACATGGTGAGTATATGATGTTAGTCCAAGTAAAATTTATCATGTCATAGATCACTTTTAAAGGATCATATGGTTCGAATACATTTTAACAATGAATGTTGAAATCTATGCTAGTAATGCAAAGGATGTCTTTTTGTTCGTAGAAACAAAATGTACATAATCTACATTTAGTCTTTGCCTAATATTTTTCAAAGAATATTTTTCAAAGAAAATATTCTTAGAGTTAGATAAATTGGATTATTATAAGGATTTTATTATTAACCATAAATACTCAAATATGTATGATCTTGTGAAATATAGTCATCACCAAACTTTTATTGATAAATAATATGTAAATAATGTTAAAATTAATGACTAGGACTAGGTAGAACTTCACAAGAAAAAAGTGCAAACAACTGTCATAAAGTCATGAACATAATTTCTAAAAGTAATTTTAAGATTTTGGTAGTTTATAATCTGAGTCCATTCAAATACTAGGAGTGATCTTCCTTCATGGTCTTCCTTATTTTAACAAGAGGTGTTGGAAGAAAGATGATTGATAATGAAAAAAAAGATAAACTAAATAAAGATGATGTCTAAAACTTTTCATCTTTAAAAATTGAATAAGATTCTCATGAACTACATCAAATAAAAAGCTAACATAGATGAACCTGGCTCATTGCATTAATTTATAAACAAACCCTATAATTGTTCCATCCAGAAGATTATAATTTTCATATCCCAACAATATGCACAGCATTGAGATTATTTCTTATATTAGTTGTTTGAATAAGGAAGTCTCTAATGAAAAATTTGGGTTTTTGATTTTGAGAATTATAACACTTACCACACACCTTAACAAATTCTGGGAAAAAAAGACTATATTGTACGATAAAGTGTAAAAGAACATATTCCAAGATTTAGAGCTCATATGTATTTCCCTAAAATCATAAAAAGGCTTTGTTGTGAAGTTCCTTGGAGTTTTTATCAGTGAAAGCAGTGTCGACTACACCCCTATCTTTGACAATAAAATATTTGAAAGAAGGATTTTCTTAATTTGGTTCTTGAATATCTTTCGGTGATTTTGTGGGTGACATATTTTAATTTCCAATGTCGCTTTAACACCATTTTTTATTTAATTTTGTTTCATAAAGAAATAAAGATGAAAGAAAGTACCTTTATGATTCTAGAATCTTCCAATTGCATTGCTTGTACACTGCCATGATCTTTTTCATTAGCAACATGTTTATTATAAGGTTCTTTTCCCTCAAAGAGAAGTTGGATCTTACTACAAAATTATGAACTACGTGTCTATGTTAAAGAATATAATGAAATTATTATCAGGAAAACCACATGTTAGAATCTAATTTGATTAGAATTATGATGTGTACCGACCTATTTGGAGTTCTCAACTACCAAAATATAATGGAGGGAAGTTATGTGACATCAAAACCACAAGTGGTATAAGGATGTTTATTGTGAGGAAATGGAGGGTAATTCCACACTAATCCTAGCAGAGAAGAAAAATAATTTAATCAATAACGTAAATGACACTAACAATCACACAATACACCGATATTTTACCCTCGAACACTTAATCAGGAGAAACCAACATTCCTTTGAGTGTTTTTCACTCTTGTTGTCTTATTCAATGAGAATAAAAGGTTATATGCCTAACTGTGGTCCACACCTAAGACAAAATTGACATCGTACCCTATTGCATAGAAAAGAACAACCATGTATCCAAATCGGCTAAGATATGCATGGACAAAAACCTATACCTACACATGCATTAACCTACATAAATGTATTGCATGATTGTTGTTTATTCATTAGCCTTTACGACCTTACAACATGCCTCTTTATAGGCTTTACAATAGAAGAAAAGCTAAACATTAGTGCCCAAAACATGGTTACAGATCCATGCATATCATTGGCTACAAATCTTCAAAATCCTAGGATTCTGTTACAGTCAGATCCAAGTAGGTTTATCAGACGACTACCAGTCAACCTTCATTCATTCTCTAGTCATTTGTCTCACACCTACAATTCGACCTCTTTTCGGCTGACTTGTTGTCGATATCTTTGACATCGGATTTACTCGGTTGAATTCCTCGATCTTCAACTTGATTTAGAGCCATCTTGAACTTTGACTGTCAGTCGATCTACCTCGACTTTCACTGCAAAGAATATAACAACCAAACATTCTCCCTCTTGTTTTCTTCTTTGCTGAAACAAGAGATTCTAGAAAAAATTTTAACAGACCCAGGGGAATAATGCCCATTTCCTCTTTGCACCAAGAGAGCTGCACAACACTCACAAACTTGGTCAATGAGTTTTCTATTTTTTCCAACGTGTCTACTTTCTCGAGTAGAACCTTGTTACTCTCCACCATATATCTTACAAAATTGTATTATACATCAATGTTATTCGTCTTTGAATGATAAGCAGGGCTCTTTTCTAGAAATATTTCACTTTGACAATCACAACTCACCTTCATATCTCTTTGCTCAAACCTGATTCCTCAACACAATCTTTGAATCCATACATCTTCTTTTCTTCCATGAGTGGCCATCATGTATTCATATTTTTTTGTTAGCAATGCTACGATCACTTTTCTCTTACTCATCTAGCATATTTCTCCACCAAACATCTTGAAGATATATCTACTGGTTGACCTCCATCGATCTAGATCTCCATCCCATTCGACATCGACAAAGCCATGTACTTTACCATTGTCACCTCCCGATCTTCCTTGGTAGCATATAGTATAGTTCTTTGTGAAACAAAAATACATGAATAATGTCTTGACACATGTCCAGTGATCATTTCCAGGTGTCGACATGTACCTACTCAACACTCCCACTGCATGGGAAATGTATGGTCGAGTGTGTGAGGCATTTGGATTAGGTTGATGGACAATTTGTATGTATTGTTGGTTTTCATTAATGTCAACCATTGAAGAGTGGTATTGTAGATTGATGTCAACCCTTAGTGATTGACGTCAACCCTTGGCGAAAGTCCAGTAGCGAATTCTGGTAGCACAAAGGTTTAGGTAATGGACCCAACTTTGTTTGATGTATAATTGTATGAGTTTTAATATATTTGAAGGTAAGACTATTCTACATGGGTAGTACATGTCATTCCTTTTCTGGTGGTATGTGGAACGTCACATAACTCCTCATGGTTAGAGAGTCATGGCCATGTGAAGATGGAGAACCCAGGTTTGGGTAATGGACCAAAGTTTGTTTGATGGATGATGGTATGAGTTTTGATATATTTGTAGGTAATACTATTATATATGGATATTAAATGTCATTCCATTTCTAGTGGTATGTGTAACGTCACATAACTCCTGACGGTTAGAGAGTTATGGCCATGTGAAGTTGGAGAACCCTCATGAATCATCTAGAAGCCCCAAAAATTCAAAGTAGTCAAAGTGCTTTAAGAGATTTTTCGAAGGTAAATAATAAATTAAAGTGATGAGTGTACTATCATTCAAAGTGAATAAAAATAAATTATTTAAATAATAAATTTAATGGTTAAATTACTAATTGGACAAGTGGCTAGAAGTTGGTTAACCCTAAAATAAGGAAAGTGGGTTAAGATGGTTAAAAGGTAACCCCTTGAGGAAGCTACATGAAAGTATAAATATGAGGCATGGCTCTCTTGTTTTATACTACACTTGAGCATATTGAATATCTACAGGTTACTGAGGTAACCAAATGATATCTAACCCAGATTTTTGAGAAAGGGTGAAGTAAAGAAGGCCGAAATTCAAGGGAGGATAAATTCTTTTGATGATGCTTTCTAAGGTATGTTATTTACAGGTCATCTCACCATTTTCGCAATAAAATTTTTTCTAGAATGATTCAGACAGTGAAATTTATAGGACATTTAGAAAACATATCCAAGTAGTTATGGTACAAATTTTAGCTTCTGGATCATTGTATTTTTGGAGTTACACTCAGTGGAAAATAGGGTTTGTGGCTAGTACTAAAACTAGTCTAAAATAGGTGTTTCGGGTAAAAACGTCATAAATTCTTCATAAAAGATCCAAATTAAGTAAGACCCAAAGTTTTTGTTAGAGTACAGTCTTTAGTATTCTATGTAAAATTTTCATATCCATACAACAAATATTTCGTGCGGGGCATGTTGTACAAGTTCGCTCTCTAGAATAAGCCAAAATTCAACAAGGTATGCCATTTTTTCTATAAATCCTTTTCTTAGATGTTACAAGTAGTTACACTTGGAGGAATTGCATAAAACACACTGAAGAACATTGTGTAATATTTTTAGATCTTTATTCATTACAGGTACATAGTTATGATTATTTCAAGTTAGGGTTGTTGACTAATCCAAAACTAGTCATGTGAGACTAAAGAAAAGTTTGATGAAAATGCTAGCCTCTTGTTTTTAATGTTAAGGAAGGTTTGTAGGTATGTGATCATATACACCAGGTCTATTACAGAGGTATAAATTAGATTTGGATGATGAAATTGATGATGAAATTGATGAAGGCTTTTGGTTGAGGTACATGTTGGGTACATGGTTGAGACAAGTAGTTGATGAGTTGGGACATACATGAGGTATATAGTTGATGATGTTTGTAGATATGTATGATTCATAGTTGATGAGTAGTCGATACATGATTGGTACATACTTGGTACATGGTTGGAGGCACTTGTTAGTAGTATCGTTGACACATGGTTTATGGATGATGTAACATACTTGTATTGGTATATTATTAGAAGAACATATTGATATTGGTGATGATTATGAATTGTTGTGTTATGCTTGGTTGATAAACATATTTGAGAGTTGTCTTGGTGATTGATCTTTATGAGTAGATCTGATTTGGTTGATAATATTGATAAGACATGTTATTGTGATAGGTTGTTTGGACAGGTTGTTGTGACATGTTATTTGTACATGTTTTGTGCATGGTTGATGTACTTTTTCATGGTACAGGTTGAGGTACATGTTGGTGCATGGTTGACGCACTTGTTTATGGTACAAGTTGATTACAGGTAGTTTGGTACAGGTTGGTGCATGATTGATGCACTTGTTTATGGTACAGTTTGATTACATATTGAGGTGCAGGTTGATGCATGGTTGATGCATGGTTTAGGTTACTGGTACAGGGTTTTTGGTGCAGGTTGATTGGTATAGGTTGACAATAGTATATCTCACGGTGATAGTCTGACAGTGGTTCCATCATTCTACTTGTACATCAGAGCGGTTGGATGGGGCAAGGACAGGTGGTTGTATCCACCTTCCAGTTGTAGTCAGAGAACATAGGTGGTCATATCCTCCTTCTGGTTATGGCCAGAGAATTGGGGATTTGGAGCTTCCCTCAGGTTGTAGCCTGAGAAATTAGGGGGTTGGACCCTCCTTCCAATTGCAGCTAGAAAAAAAATGAAGTTGGTGCTTCCAATGAATGTAATTCTTAAAGACATATAAGAAAAAGAACTTTGTGGTTTTATCCCTCTTTGGGTTTTCATGTAAAAACACTGGTGTACTGTGTATGTGTATGATTGCTCATTTGTTCATTTCTTATTTACTCTGCAACTATTGAATGATAATTCTACATTGATATACCACTTGCATTTTGTGGTTAAAAATGATTCAATTGCTCTATTATTGATTCACCCCCCCTCTCAGTAATCCAATAGAGTACATACCATCACATACAATATACTACCAACAACACTTGCATAGGGAACACATGCCATGTCCTCTATTTCTTTTTGTGTCTTTAGACACTGTTCAACATGTAGAAATTTCAATACAAATTATGTATTGCCTGAATTCTCCTAATCTAACAATTATATGCCACTGTTAAATACATAATCGGTTCTACTAATATTCTTGCAGAATTTAAAACACGATCTCTAATTGCAATATCAAGAAAAAAGATCAATCACACATAACACAGATGTTTTACCGGGAAAACATAAAGCTAAAAACCCCACTATCATTTATTATGTTTATATCATGGATCATGGAACAATCTCATACACAACTCTAATCCAAGAGCTCTCAGTACAATATAAAATCATATTACACTTTCAAACAAAAATTGGCAAATGCATGTGATAATTTACTGCGTCCAGATAGCCTGCCTCCTCTACGCAATCCCTACTAATGGAAAACCTAGAAATGAATTTGAATTCCTCTTTCCTAGGCTGTGCATTCCTGATGGGCACATCTACTGTGTGTGTGATTGCATGAGTGCACTTCACTCAAATCAAAACTCATAGTCAAACTGTCCCTTTCACCTGTTAGCTCAACTAGGTCTCCACTGGATCTGACATGCATGTAGTTAATAGTGGTAAATCTTCAATTGCATGTGAGATCACTGATTATGAATTAATTAATAGTTAATTCACTGATCTCTCACTAATGTAAGTTCAGTTACAACTAGTACAACTGATCTTAACTCACTTAACTGAGTTAAACTACTTCACAAATCACATAACTACACATCCAACTCTGTTACAACTTTGAATCACTCAGTTACAACTAATTCAACTTGGATGTCCTACTAGTCAACCTTTGAACTTGAATTTCCTATAGCTAACTGATTTTCCATTTCAGTTAACTATTTTCAAGTAATTATGAGATAATAGATTAATATTTATTGTCCAATTTCTATAAGGGGAAAAATAAATTAGACACACATTTCTTGTTGAATTTTCAACACTCCCTCTCAATAAGAAAGGGATTATCCTTCACCCCAATCATGTCTCTATGGTATTCAAATATGCTCCTGGTGAGCGCCTTCGTCAGAATGTCTGCATTGTGATCTTTTGTAGGAATGTACTAAAGAAACATGATCTTCCGCTACACACAATCTCTGAGATGATGATACTAGATATCTATATGCTTAGATCTATCATGAAGCACAAGATTAATCAAGAGTTTAATGCAAATCTTACTATCACAATGAATCAATGTTGGATCTAAATGAGAACCAAAAAAACCAACCAAGCTCTTTCTCATCCAAATAGCCTCAGATGCAGCTTGACTCACTTCCGTGTATTCCTCTTCCACTGAACTGAGTGCCACAGATCTCTTCTTCCTTCTATACCAAGAAACAACTGTAGATCCGATACTAAAGATCCGCCTTGATGTTCTCTTTCTGTCCGTTGGGATGCCCAACCAATCTACACCCGTGAATCCATGCAACTTCACCTCATTTATCTGTCTATACCATAAGCCATACTTAGATGTGCCCCTCAGGTATCTCAGGACATGATTACACGCCTTCGAAAAGAGCTTGGTAGGCTTCACCATCGCTTGACTCAACTAGTTAATTGCATTGCAAATGTTTGGTCTCGTGTTCACTAAATACATTAGCAAACCCACTAATTGTCGATAGCCAGTAGCATCCACTACCTCTCTAGAAGTATCATCCTCTTTCCTCCAGTTTCCTGGAAGAGGAGTATCCATGGGTTTGCAACCCTCCATGTGAAACTTGCCCAGTATCTCCCTTGTATACTTTCCTTGAGACACAAAAATTTCACCATCTGGCTGCCATATTTCCAATCCAAAGAAATAACGAAGAAGGCCCAAATCCTTCATCTCAAACTCCTTTGCAATGTCCCCCTTGCATGAGTGTATGAGTTTCTCATCACCGGTAAGTATTAATTCATCAACATAAATAACAATGATTAAAAGCTTACCCTTCACCACAATTTGGTATAGGTTTGCATCCTCTTCACTTTTGGTGAAGCCCAGTCCAATGAAATAACTGTTTATCAAGCATGGGGTGATTTCTTCAGCCCATACAATGCTCTCTTGAGTCTTCACACATGTGACTCCCTATCAAAGGTCTCAAAACCTTCTGGTTTTTCAATGTACACTTCTTCCTCAATGATCCCATTGAGAAATGTAGTTTTTACATCTATCTGATGAATTCTCCAGCCCATCTGCGCTGAGAGTGCAAGGATGGATCTTATGTAAAAGTACCTTGTGACAAGTGAAACGGTATAACCATAATCTATCCCCTTGATCTATGAGAAGCCCTGGGACACAAACCTAGCCTTGTGTTTATCCACACTCCCATCAACAACTTGCTTTACCTTGTAGATCCATCTCAAACCTACCACTGATTTGTCGACCAGTCTTGGGATAATTTTCCATGCATTGTTTTTTACAATGGAGTCATACCCCTCCACCATAGCATTAGCCCAAGTGGGATCCTTCACTTCTTCTTGAAAGGAATATGGTTCAGTCACAATATATTTTCTCATGAGAGCCATGTATCCAGTAAATCGATCAAGATACTGTCTATGTCTGTGTTGTGAAGTAGGGCCTCCTACATTCTATGCAACACCTAGTCTCAATCTATCAGCTTTCATGGTGCACTTTCTGCCATTTCTGATGGATGGCACTGCTTGAGTAGCTTCCTCCACTCCATGAACCTCATCATGTGGATGATCCACATATTGAGACTCATTTTTGGGTACTAGCAGTTCCTCCTCTGTATGAAAGTCTAGCTCCCTCTCAAGTGACAACCCCATGGCTTTCCCCTCATCAAATTTTATATCCCATCGCACAACAGTCATTCTACTATTTGGAAAATACACATGATAATTATGGGGTGTTTCTGTGTACGCCACAAAAATCCCAACTTCAGCAGTCGATTCTAGCTTCTTCCTGACATCCTTGGTCATATGCACATAAACAGATGAGCCAAAAATATTAAAACGTGAAACATCAGGTTTCTTACCAGTGAAAGCTTTTTCAAGTGTACTCATGCCAAGTACTCTACGAGGACAATGATTTTTCACATAAACCACAGTGTTGCATGCTTCCGCCCACAAATGCATTGGTAGGCCTTGATCATGCAACATTGTTCATGCTGCACCCATGATCGTTTCGTTCTTCCTCTTCGCGACCCCATGCTTCATGCTGTGGGTTATGAGGTGCTATGAGTTCTCTTCGATTTCGTTCTTTGCTGTAGAAGTCTTTGAATTTGTTAGAGATGTATTCTCCACCATTGTCAATCCTTAGATCCTTCACTTTCTTCCCCTACTCCTTCTCCACCAATGCTTTAAACTCACAAAACTTTGAGAATGTTTGATCCTAATTCTGCATGAAGAATATCCAACATTTATGAGAAAATTCATCAACAAAAATAAAATAATACTTATGTTTTGTTGTTGAAGCAACTGAGAATGGTCCACAGACATCTGTGTGAACTCTCTCCATGATCACCGAAGCACGATTATCATTTTCATGAAAGGTGGACTTTACATACTTCCCCATGGTGCAAACCTTGCACTGATCTAACTAAGAAAGTGTTCCCATTGGAAGTCCAATAGATATTTGCTGCATGATTTTCCAGGCTCCATGATGAAGATGGCCCAATCGCCTCTGCCATAATTCTCCCTCATCCCGACTCACCACTTTTTCTTCAGCCTGGAACATGCATAACATCTTTCAATTGAAATGTTTTACCTATTTACCTCTGAAAGGTAATGGTGCCATTTCCAGTCACACCATATCGTCCATTGTCACCCATATTTATATGCATTTTGAGATCTTTCTCCTCCAAGTCAATGAAAAAGGTCCTTATCTCCTATCATGTGGAAGGAAGCGTCAAAATACCACACTGATTCCAATGCACTTGAAACAATTCATGCGATCAAAGAGAAGCCATGTTCAAATTGCGAGGAAAGGGCCTGACCATGACCAACTGCAGCTCCAACAAACTTCTTGTTTTTCATCTTCTACAGACAGTTAGTAGTGACATCCCCATGTTCGTAATAGTGAAAACACTTCACTTTGGACAAATCCAACTTCTTGAATTTAGAATGGGATTTAGAATGGAATGTATTCCCCTTTCCTCTCCTTTCCTTGGTAGCCAAAGAAAAATCCTCTTCATCATCATCCTTTGATGAAGAGAAATCTCTGGTGTTCCACCTGAAATCCTCCTGCACTAGATCCGACCATAGTCGTTCCTAAACTGGAAATTTTTCCCTTCCATTGACAGAGTCTTGATAATTGTGCCAACTCTTAGGAAGTCCTAGGAGTGCCAACCTCACCCAATCATCATCAACGACTATTATTACCACACTCCCCAACTCATCTCGACATTGGACAAACTTCGTGAGATATTTTGGAATGGATTCTGCCTTCTCCAACTTGATCTTCCTGAGTCTATCTTTGAGCACCAATTTCCTATGGTCACTATTGTTTTGGAATAGATTCATCAAGGACTTCCACATTGCGTATGGTGTGTCTTTCCCATGGATATTTGAGACAATGTGGTCTCATAATCCTGCCAACAATATCCTCCTCGCCTTTGCCACTTTCTTTTTCCATGCATCAAGATTTGCAGCGTCTGTAGCATTTGTCTTAGGAACATCTTTGTCAATGAATTCCTTCAAGCCATTGTCTTTGAGTACTTCCTCCATCCTGTCCTTCCAAGAAATATAGTTCATACTTCCCTCGAGTGCATACTCTAACCTCAAGCCATTGAAATCCATTTCTATCTTCAATCACCTGTAGAACCAAGAAACTCTTTCTGTAAATTCAAACTATATCCAGTCACAAACTCAGCTTCTGCAATCTTTTGCACTCTAATACCATGTAGAAATTTCAATACAAATTATGTATCACCTGGATTCTCCTTATCAAACAATTATATGCCATTGTTAAATACATAATCGCTTCTACTAATATTCTTGTGGAATTTAAAACAGGATCGTTAATTGCAATATCAAGAAGAAAGATCAGGCACACATAAAGCTAAAAACCCCACTATCATATATTATGTTTATATTATGGATCATGAAACAATCTCATACAAAACTCTAATACAAGAGCTCTCAGTACAATATACAATCGTCTCACACTGTCATACAAAAATCGACGAATGAATGTGCCAACTTACTGCCTCTAGATAACCTGCCTGCTCTACGCAATCCATGCTAATGGAAAACCTGCAAATGAATTCGAATTCCTCTTGCCTAGGTTTCACATTCCTCATGGGAACATCCACTGTGTGTGTGATTGCATGAGTGCACTTCACTGAAATTAAAACTGATAGCCAAACTATCCCTTTTACCTGTTATCTCAACTGGGTCTCCACTGGATTTGACATGCATGTAGTTAATAGTGGTAAATCTTCAGTTGCATGTGAGATCACTGATTGTGAATTAATTAATAATTAATTCACTGATCCCTCGCTAATGTAAGTTCAGTTACAACTAGTACAACTGAGCTTAACTCACTTAACTGAGTTAAACTATTTCACAACTCACATAACTACACATCCAACTCTGTTACAACTTTGAATCACTCAGTTACAACTAATTCGACTTGGATGTCCCACCAGTCAACCTTTGAACTCGAATTTCCTATAGCTAACTGATTTTCCATTTCAGTTAACTATTTTCAAGTAATTATGAGATAATAGATTAATATTTATTGTCCAATTTATTTAAGGGAAAAAATAAATTAGACACACATTTCTTGTTGACTTTTCAACACTCCCTCTCAATAATAAATGGATTATCCTTCACCCCAATCTTGTCTCTATGGTACAAATTTTCTCCTAGTGAGTGCCTTCGTTAGAATGTCTGCATCCTGATCTTCCATAGGAATGTACTGAATCAACACGATCTTCCATTGCACACAATCTCTGAGATGATGATACCATATATCTATATCCTTAGATCTATCATCAAACACAAGATTAATTGAGAGTTTAATGCAACTTTGATTATCACAATGAATCACTGCCAGATCTAAATGAGAACCAAACAAGCCAGCCAAGATCTTTCTCATCCAGATAGCCTCACATGTATCTTGACTCGCTGCCATGTATTCCACTTCCGATGAACTAATTTCCATAGATATCGGCTTCCTGTTATACCAAGAAACAACTATAGATCCTATACTAAAGATCCCCCCTGATGTGCTCTTTCTATCCATTGGGATGCCCGCCCAATCTCCATCCGTGAAGCGATGCAACTTCACCTCATTTGTTTGTCTATACCATAAGACATAATTAGATGTGCCCCTCAACTATCTCAGGACATGCTTACCCACCTTCCAAAAGAGCTTGGTCGAATTAACCATCGCTTGACTCATCTAGTTAACCGCATAACAAATTTATGGTCTTGTGTTCACTAAATACATTAGCGAACCCTCTAACTATCGATAGACAGTAGCATCCACTACCTCTCCAAAAGTATCATCCTCTTTCCTCCAGTTTCCTGGAAGAGGAGTATCCAAGGGTTTTCAACCCTCCATGTGAAACTTACCAAGTATCTTCCTTGCATACTTTCCTTGAGACAAAAGAATTTCACCATCTCGCTGCCATATTTCCAATCCAAGGAAATAATTAAGAAGGCCCAAATCATTCATCTTGAACTCCTTTCCAAGGTCCTCCTTGCATGAGTGTATCAGTTTCTCATCACCAGTCAATATTAAATTATCAACATAAATAACAATGATTAAAATCTTACCCTCCACCACAATTTGGTGTAGGTTTGCATCCGCTTCACTTTTGGTGAAGCCTAGTCTCGTGAAATAGTTGTCTATCTGAGTGTACCAAGCATGAGGTGCTTTCTTTAGCCCATACAACGCTCTCTTTAGTTTTCACACATGCGACTCCCAGTCAAAGGTCTCAAAACCTTCTCACTGCTCAATGTACACTTCTTCCTCAATGATCCCATTGAGAAACACAGTTTTTACATCAATCTGATGAATGCTCCAGCCCATCTGCGCTAAGAGTGCAAGGATGGATCTTATGGAAGAGTACCTTGTGATAGGTGCAAAGTTATCATCATAATCTATCCCCTCGATATGTGAGAAGCCCCGGGCCACATACCTAGCCTTGTGTTTCTCCACACTCCCATCAACAACTTTCTTTACCCTGTAGATCCATCTCGAACCTACCACTGATTTATCGACCGGTCTTGGGACAATTTCCCATACACTTTTTTTGACAATGGAGTCATACTCCTCCACCATAGAATCAACCCAAGTGGGATCCTATACTTCTTCCTGAAAGGAATAAGGTTCAGTTATAATACATTTTCTCATGAGAGCCATGTATCCAATAAATCGATCAGGAGACTGTCTCTGTCTGCGCTGTGAAGTAGGGGTTCCTACATTCTGTGCAACATCTAGTCTCAATCTATTAGCTTCTGTGGTGGAATTTTTTTCATTTCTCATGGATGACTCAGCTTGACTGGATTCCTCCACTCCATGAAACTCCTCATGTGGCTGATCCACATATTTAGACTCATTTTTGGGAACTAGCAGTTCCTCCTCTGCATGCAAGTCTAGCTCCCTCTCAAGCGACAACTGCATAGCTTTCCCCTCATCAAATTTTATATCCCGTCACACAACAATCATTCTTCTATCTGGAAAATACAAATGATAATTATGGGGTGTTTCTATGTACCCCATATAAATCCCAACTTCAGTAGTCGGTTCTAGCTTCTTCTTGGCATCCTTGGTCACATGCACATAAACAGATGAGCCAAAAATTGTAAAATGTGAAACATCAGGTTTCTTACCAGTGAAAGCTTCTTTGGGTGTACTCATGCCAAGTACTCTATGAGGACAACAGTTTTGCACATAAACCACAGTGTTGCATGATTCCGCCCACAAATGCATTGGTAGGCTCTGATCATGCAACATCGCTCATGTTGCACCCATGATTGTTGTGTTCTTCCTTTCCACGACCCCGTTTTGATGTGGGTTATGAGGCGCTATGATTTATATTTGAATTCCTTCTTTGCTGCAGAAGTATTTGAATTCGTTAGAGATGTATTCTCCACCATTATCTCTCGTCCGATCCTTCACTTGCTTCTCCAACTATTTCTCCACCAATGCTTTAAACTCACATAACTTTGAGAATGTTTGATCCTTCTTCTGCATGAAGAATATCCATCATTTACAAGAAAAATCATCAACAAAAATAACATAATACTTATGTTTTTTGTTGACGTAACCGAGAATGGTCCACAAACGTCTGTGTGAACTCTCTCCGGGATCACCGAAGCACGGTTCTCCTTTTCATGAAAGGTGGACTTTACATACTTCCCCATGGTGCAACCCTTGCATTGATCTAACTGAAAAAGTATTCCCATTGGAAGTCCAGTAGATATTTGGTACATGATTTTCAAGGCTCCATGATGAAGATGGCCCAATCACATGTGCCATAATTGGCCCTCATCCCGGCTCACCACTTTGTATGCCTTGACCATCATGACAACGCATCCGTCTACCTCCATCATGTAGATATTATTAACTCGAATCCCTATATTCTTGACTTGACCTATTGTTTTATGTCACGAAAAAGGTTTTCCATTATTGAAATCAACGTCATAGCCTCTATCCTCCAACATTGCGACTGAGACCAGGTTTTTCTTCAGACCTAGAACATGCATAACATCTTTAAATTGCTATGGTTTACCTAACTCCGTCTAAAAGGTAATGGTACCAATGCCATTTTCACTGTATCATCTATTGTCGTCCATATCTATATGGATTTTGAGATATTTCTCCTCCGCGTCACTAAAAAAGGTTCATATCTCCCATCATGTGGAAGGAAGCGCCACCATCCCAATACCACATCGATCCCAATGCACTTGAATCCATGCATGCGATCAAAGAAAAGTCAAGTTCAAATTGCAAGGAAAGGGCCTCACCAGCTGCAGCTCCAACAATATTCTTGTTCTTCTTCTTTTGCGGATAATTAGTAGCGATATGCCCATGTTCGTGACAATGAAAACACTTCACTTTGGACAAATCTAGCTTCTTGACTTTAGACTTGGATTTTTAATGGAATTTATTCCCCTTCCCTTTCCTTTCCTTGGCATCCAAAGAAAAATCCTCTTCATCATCATTCTTTGATGAAGAGCCATCTCTGGAGTTCCGCCTGAAATCCTCATGCACTAGATCTGACCATAGTCATTCCCAAACTGGCAATTTTTCCCTTCCATTGACAAAGTATCGATAATTGTGCCAACTCTTAGGAAGTCCTAGGAGCGCCAATCTCACCAAATAATCATCAATGACTATTATTCCCACACTCCCCAACTCATCCCGACATTGGACAAACTTCATGAGATATTTTGGAATGGATTCGCCCTTCTCCATATTGATCTTCCTAAGTTTATCTTTGAGCACCAATTTCCCATGGTCGCTGCTATTTTGGAATAGATATGTCAAAGCCTTCCACATTGCATATGGTGTGGCTTTCCCATGGTTATTTGAGACATTATGGTCTCATAATCCCTCCAACAAGATCCTCCTCTCCTTTTCCACTTTCTATTGCCATGCATCAATATTTGCAGCGTCTCCAACATCTATCTTAGGAACATATTTTTCAATGAATTCCTTCAAGCCATTGTCTTCGAGTACTTCCTCCATCCTATCCTTCCAATAAATATAGTTTAAGATACCCTTGAGTGCATACTCTAACCTCAAGCCATTGAAAGCTATTTCGATCTTGAATCAGTTGTAGCACCAAGAAAGTCTTTTTACAAATTTGAACTCTATCCAGTCAGAAACTCAGCTTCTGCAATCTTCTGTGCTCTGATACCATGTAGAAATTTCAATACAAATTATGTATTTCCTGGATTCTCCTGATCTAACAATTATATGCCGCTATTAAATACATAATCGCTTCTACTAATATTCTTGTGGAATTTAAAACACGATCGCTAATTGCAATATCAAGAAGAAAGATCAATCACAGATAACACATATGTTTTACCTGGAAAGCATAAATCTAAAATCCCCACTATCATATATTATGTTTATATTATGGATCATGAAACAATCTCATACAAAACTCTAATCCAATATATCTTAGTACAATATACAATTTTCTCACATTGTCATACAAAAATCAGCAAATGCATGTGCCAATTTACTGCCTGGAGACAACCTGCCTCCTTTGCGCAATCCCTGCTAATGGAAAAGATGCAAATGAATTTGAATTCCTCTTGCCTAGGATGTGCATTCCTCATGGGAAGATCCAATGTGTGTGTGATTGCATGGGTGCACTTCACTCAAATCACAACTGATAGCCAAATTGTCCCTTTCACCTTTTATCTCAACTCGACCTCCATTGGATATGACATGCATGTAGTTAACAATAGTAAATATTCAGTTGCATGTGATATAACTGATTGTGAATTAATTAATAATTAATTCACTTATCTCTCACTAGTGTAAGTTCAGTTACAACTAGTACAACTGAGCTTAACTCACTTAACTGAGTTAAACTACTTCACAACTCACATAACTACACATTCAACTCTGTTACAACTTCGAATCACTCAGTTACGACTAATTCGACTTGGATGTCCCACCAGTCAACCTTTGAACTCAAATTTCCTATAGCTAACTGATTTTATATTTCAGTTAGCTATTTTCAAGTAATTATGAGATAAGAGATTAATATTTATTGTCGAATTTATTTAAGGGAAAAAATAAATTAGACACACATTTCTTGTTGACTTTTCAACACAACAGAAATCGTTGCTTCGACAAGAATTGGAACCTTCATCAGTTTGCAATCCAGCATGTTGAAATGCTTCATAATTGTTTCGATATTCTTCATATGATTCAACCAGATCTTTTGATTAGCTCAATCTCTTTTAATCACTATTCCTAGATTGAAATTAGCTGCACCGAGATTCTTCATGTCTAAATTGGAGGGTTTCTTATTCACCTCCTTTGTTTCTTCCATGTTGATTCCAATCAACAACATGTCATCGACATACAAAGATACATATATGAAATGACAACTTTTTTCCTTGGAATATATGCAGTGATCATCTTTTCTTCACATAAATACCAAAATAAGGATGTATTTGTCAAACTTATGGTAGCACATCCTTGGAGATTGCTTTAGATTGTAAAGGGATATTTTGAGTTTTCACACCAACTATTGCTTTCCCTTTACTACAAATCCTTCAGGTTGTTTCATGTAGATTTATTCTTCCAGGTCCCCACATAAGACCGTTGTTTTTACATCCATCTGTTCTATATCTAGATAGAATGTTGCAACCAGAGACATTAGTACTCTAATGGAAGTTAGTTTTTCAGCAGGGGAAAAATATCACAGAAGTTGACTCCCTCAACGTGGGAATAAAATTTCACTACGAGTGAAGATTAGAACTTCTCGATTTGACCTGGGACATTCTTCTTCTTCTTGAACACCCACTTGCTATCGATGCGATTTCTTCCACTAGGTAACTTGACTAAATCCCATGTCTCATTCTTGTACAGGGATTCCATCTCTTCGACCATGGCATCCTTCTAGAGTTTACGCTCTTTCGATTCAACTGCCTCATTGACCGACTTGGTCTCATTGTCGATGGCATTTAACACAAATGTAGAACGAAAGTCGGGCGGACTATACCTTTCAAATGATTTTCTTGTTCCTTATAACCTCCTTATCATCGAAGTCACATTATCCACCTCTTCCTTAGATTATTTTGAATCATTTAAATCATATTCTTCGTTCCTCGGTTCAAACCACATCGTATCTATATTATTATCGGTCTAAACCACTTCCTCTATATTATATTTACCTTCGACTTCTCTGAAGACCACATCTCGACTATACACTTTTCTCCTTGATGCAGGATCCCGGATCTTATATCCTTTCATCCCTCATTTGTATCCGATGAGAATACATTTGACTTCCTTCTTGTCCATCTTTCTCCTTTTTTCCTTGGGAACATGCAAAAATTCATCACAACCAAATACTTTGATATGTGCCACTGAAGGCTTCTAACCTGAACATACCTCATTTAGAAGCTTGTGAACTAGCATTGACGAAGGATACATATTTACCAAGTATCCTACAGTCTCAACTACCTCCTCCTAAAATTCTTGTGCAAGTCCAACACCATTGAGCATGTTGCTTGCCTTATCCATCAACGTTCTCTTCATTCTCTTCACAACTCCATTTTGTTGTGGGTTATAAGGTGTGGTATTTTGGCATGCTATTCCAAACTTCTTACAGAACTGATCAATTTTCTTTCCATATATTTCACCACCATTGTTATTCCTCAACAGTTTAATCCTTTTCTCTGTTTTGTTTTCTACAAGATCTTTAAATTCCTTAAACATCTCAAAAACCTATGATTTCTTCCTCAGGAGATATATCCATGTCTTCCTGGAAAAATCATCTATGAAGGATACATAATATAAGAATCCACCAAGTGAAGGCATTTAAACCAAGCCAAACACATCACTATGCACTAGTTGTAGAATCTCATTTTCCCTTATCGCTCCAGATGGGAACCTCACCCAACTTTATTTCCCATATATGCAATGTTCACAAAAGTCGACTTCTAAATCACATTCAGGAAAACCTTTTTCCATACCTTTTCTCCAATGTGTCCCCTTCTCTTGTTCCATATCCATGTTGAATCGATCTCAGCATGTCTTGTCGAGTTGGTTTGAACCAACTTGGCTCAGGTTGAGTCTAGTTGATTCGACATCGAGCCAGGTCAAATCGTATTCAAGTTGATTTCAGGAGAAATAATGTTGTTTCATCCATTCGTGTCGACATTCCCTAATAACTTGTACAGGGCACCAATCTAAACTCCTCTCATTAATACCATCAAACCTATGAACATTTTGCATGAATCCTTTTGAAATAGAGTATGCACACCTAAATCACTCATCTTCCTGACAAGTGTCGGTTTTCTTTCCAAACCCAAAATGTGTAGCACACCTGGAAGGGTTCTTTTCTTTCCATCCTGTAGTGTTAGTCAAACTCTTCCCCATCCAACAATTTTGGTTTTCGAGTCTTCCCCTAAGAACAAATCACTCCCATCATATCATTCATACTCATAGAACCATTCTTTATGTGGTTTCATATGATAGGATTCTCCTGATCCAATAAACCAAACATCTTGATCTAACTATGTATGTTCGATGCCAGATACACGTCACCTCCCTTGTCTAAGGTCATCTTTCTCTCAATCGATTGCTTCTCGTTAGATCCAACACTAAATTTTGTTTCCTTCAATGTACAATGATTTTTTTAATGCCCAAATTTATCGTATTTCCAACATATTCTCATTGACTGAACTGGGGATTTAGATATACCCTTCGACTTGTAATTATACCATAGAATATTCCTTTATCTCTGTCTACATTTGAACCTATCACTACCAGAGAATATTTGATTGATCCTTCCATGTTCTTCCTCCTCATTTCTTCCAAAAACAGAGAAGCAACCACGTCCTCTAGTGCTAATGTGGTTGTATTTCTCCCAATAGCCATGACTAAGCTAATCTAGGATTTTGGAAAATAACATAATAGTTTTATACACTTCTCCTCATGAGTGATCTTAATATCCAAAAATGATAATTGGCTTAACATAATATTAAACACGTTGAAATTATCAGTCACTAAACTTCCATCACTCATCCTCAGAAGATACAATTTATTTCAGAGAAACAACTTATTTACCAGAGATTTTGATTGGTATATTATTCCCATCTTGTCCCATAGTTACTTGGTCGAATATTCACCCGACACATTTAGCAGCCCTGAATCTACAATACAAAGTCGAATCATACTTCTTTCTCTTATTTTGAGTTTCTCTCATTCCTTCGTCTACATGCATGTCAGCTAGATACCTAGAGAGATCATTGTCCATTGTTCTCAATACACAAGAATATATTTCAATTTAAGCTTCCAAAGATCAAAATTTTGTCCGTTGAATATTTATATCTCTATTCTGGAACTCCTCACCATTATTTACCACGATCTTGAATAACATTTATGACTTACAACTCTTACTGTACCCAATGTTTAGTTCTCAAATTCAACATTGGAAAATCAAGATCTAATATACTCACCAAAGGAGACCACCACTCTTAACACTCACTTGTCATGGAAAAACTAAGATCTGATATAACATGTCAGGAAATTCAAGGAAATTCTAGACTAATCCTAGTATAAGAGAAGAAGAATTTAATCCAGAATGTAAATGACAAAATAAATCACACACTACATCGATATTTTACCATGGAACCCTTAACTGGGAGAAACCAACATTCCTTTGAGAGTTATTCTCTTTTTTTTTCTTATTCAATTAGAATAAAAGGTTACATTCCTAACCTTGGTCCACACCTAAGACACAATAGACATCATACCCTCTTTCACAAGAAAGAAAAACCCTGTAGTCAAATCGTCTTCAATAGGCATGACCAACAACCTATACCTACACATAAATTAACCTACATAAATGTATTACACCAATTTTTTTATTAATTGTCCTTTATGACCTTACAAATCACCTCTTTATAGGATTTATAATAGGAAAAAACCTAAGGATTGGCTCCAAAAACATGGTTATAGATCTAGTCATATCATTGGATACAAATCCTGCAAATCCTGAGATTCTGTTACAATCGACTCGAAGTCAGGTTTACCAATCGACTACCAGTTGGCCTTCATTCAGTCTCTAGTTAGTCGTCTCATGACCAAAATTCGACCTCTTTTTGGTTGACTTTCCATCAATATCTTCGACTTCAAATTTAATCGGTCAACTTCCTCAACCTTCGATCATTAGTCGATCTACCTCGATTCGACCTTCGCCCCAAATAATATAACAACCCAACATTTATAAGTTGTTTTTTGGATTTACCCTTTTGTTCTGACAACAACCGTATAATTACATGTAACCATCTAGTGGTTTGATGGTATCAAGAGTTTTAACTCGTATAAATAATCACATGTTTCTGAAACCTAAGAGAGCTCCTATGCATTGATTATATTTAGTATCAATCGTTATGTTTAGCAGTTAGTAATTAAATTTTTTAGCACTTGCACCTATATATTTTATGTTTCTTAGTAATTCCTTAAGTCATAAAGTGCTTCATTCAATATATTTTTCATTAAAATTTTAAAATATCCCCTTCTAATATGAAAAATCGAAGGTAACAAGGGAATTAAATGTTGACAAATCCTATAAAATAGAACATAATTTCCAAGTTACAAAAACTATGGATCCTTTCGAAGAACTGAGTATATAATACTTTGTAGTATGCATAGGGAATAGGGGACCAAGACTATAAGAGACCCAATTCGAATTGAGGAACATTAAGAGTGGAAAATACATTAAAATTAAGATTTTCTACTTCATACTTTCTTGTAGCTCACCAGCTGCAGATCAGACATATATTTAACCATTTGAAGCATACAACTTTTCTAAATGCATATAATAGCATATATTAAAAACATTAATGCATCCATTAAGAAGACAACAAACAAACAACATTCATATAAACCATTTGCGCAGAAAAATAAACATAATAACATTTCAGAGAACTTGTTAGTTAATAATTAACGGACTAGATGAATATGAAGGATGGAACTCACATCCATATGCATTATTGTTTGTTTTCCCTCAATCGTAGGCCACCTCTGAGATAAGGCTATGATTCCACAAGGAATGTTGGACCTCTTGGTTTTCCTCTCTCCACACACATCAACCCAAAAACCTAGCTTCTACTCCCATAATAGTTCCAATCCTCCAGCTCTCTTCCCCACAACTTGCACAACCCAAGCAATGTACCCCCTTCTCTATTCACGATATTTCAAGCTATACCATTTGTTAATAAAGGTTTCCACTGCACTCGTTTGGATAGGAATACCTTAGTCGGGGACTCGAGGAACACTCATCTTCTTTAGGAGTGCTCATAGAATCCTCGACAAGGCTCTTGAGCCATTTTGTCACCATGAAAAAACACTACATTCTTATATCTCATTTTACAGGAACACATACCTATTTATAAACATAATACATATCCAAACCATGGTTTCCATTAAGCACAACATGTTTGGTTCTCTTCCTATCACTCCACTCCTCCCTTGCTACCCAAAATATGCATGAAAATAAAAATCTTCTTTGGCCATACAAATTTCTTTTTCCTCAAGTCAGTTGACTTCTCACTCCACCCAATGTTGATTATACATTAGCCCCATGCTCCATAATAACTTTGGGATGTGAATCTCACATGCACCCTCTTATATGAGACCAATGATTGGATTTTGGAACACTCAACGAAAAAATAAAATGTTATACACAATGGAAATAATTTCATAATTGTGGTTGGATTAATAACCATGAATAAAATTCTTATGGAATTATAGCCCCCCATCATTTTCATCCATCTCATATCGCAACCAACAATTACTACTTTTATTAATCATTTCATTCTACATAATACATAGTTTGACCATCGACCATTTTAATCTAAATCAATACAATCTCTTCGCCCCAACATATCGGCCCACCGGCCTAATTAACATTTATATAGATACATTATAATTTCCAAAGATTAAAACTAGGGATCTTATAAAGACATGGCTCAAATTTGTCTTTATATGGAGAAAAAAAAATAGAGTTTAATAGAGCTGGGTCATAGACATAATAGAAACTCATCTTATTTGACATGATACTCATTCTCAAAAATTCATTTTAAACTCATGTTTTTTCTCTGTTGTACATAAACAAATATGGAAAAGAGATGTAGTATATAGGGTATTGAACCCAAAAACTAGAACCATCCCTATGATTTCTATTTCCCCTTCCAAAAAATGGAACTGAAACATTTACATTGTAAATCATTTAACACATCTACCTGCAACCATGATCGAGGTTCCACAATGAGCTAGATCAATAATAATAATTAGATTATTAGATCTAATAAGTTTATCTATTCATTGTCTAACACATCTACCTGCAACCACGATCGAGATTGTGGTAGAGCATGTAGATGAGGATGCTTGGAGAGAATAGGAACACATGGTAGCTAAACCAATGGTCTCAATTAGTGAAACTTGTAAATAAGAATACAATGATATTTGTATTAATGGAATACTTCAATGAATAATAACAAACAATATCAATTTAACCCTTTTTTTATTGTAGTCAATGCTCCTTTGCACCAACACATATGCACACACATTCTTTCTTTATTTTAACCTTAATTTTTCTTTTTATACCCTATATGCATGAATCATACTATGCTACTTTCAATTATTTTCTAATAGATAGATTGGGTATGTGGAATTGAGCGTGATGCAAGGGTGGGGGTGAGGGGCCAAATGAGATTCCACCTTCATGTGGTTGGCCCTATTCAGTACATAATAAATTATTCTTGAAACCAAGATAATTTCATTAAGGTATTTCAATTTTGTCTTTCTAGAGTCTTGTACATTGTGTATAGGATGATCTCATGTATGGTCTTTGTGAGCTCTAATTGAAAGGTGTTGTTTCACTACATTTTATACTTTTTCAACCTAATATGAATTTTTACCAATTAGTTTTTACTTGCCAATTTTTATGTAGGTTGAATCTATTGTAAATGTTGGGCTTGTAGTATACATATTTCCATCTGGATTCTAGGCCTAATCCCAGCATGGTTAGCATTGAGAATAGGGTTAGTTCACAGTGTTGATCCCAAAGGGATTAAAGCTTCCAAGAGTCATATCGTTAAATGGGTTTATCAAAGATCCACCCGTAATCCCTCATAAACAATCGTTGCATGACATGTCTTAATTACTTACTATAACAACTTTAACACCTATAAAGTCAACACTTCCCTTGTACTAGTTAAGAATTGTGAGAGTTATGTTTTTTCTATCATCAAGGTGGCAAAAATTCTTTATCAGTGTAGAAATGCTACTTTTCCTATCAATTTATCGTACATGCCCAAAAATAAGATTAAGCATACCATGTTGAAGCTTGTAAAAATTTAGTTTTGTATGGTGATCTGATTGTTGTTGTGAAATTCACAACTACATGCAATTAATATAATTTTATGGACGCCTTACAATTATAATGTTGCATGGTGTTTTTCTTATTATAAAGATTGCATTTGTCCTAGAAAAACAAACATAGTGTCAAGAATTATGCTAGTTTCTTAGCATTTCCATAGTTATAATTCATGGTGAAGTTTTATAAAAGGTTCAATTTTCATTCCTATGAGAGTAAGGTCTCCTTTATCGACAATATTTTTTAATGTAAGTAGTTTGGATTTTAATTTTATAATTGAATTTTGGTAGTCTATGTCAGATGATACAGAAATATGAAGCATTCATATTACTAAGCACCCAAACCTACCTAAGGGAAAATATGTCAAATATCAAGAGGTTGAATAATTTCACAAATAAAATAATAATGTTCAAGAAAAGTAAGTCAAACAATTTTGTAATTCATTATCAAAACTTACATTTGCATTTTTATGCAATTTTTCCTTCGTACATTGTTTTTGTATTTATAAGGCAGTTTTTATCCTTTATGTTCATGATGGGGTTTTTGGTTTCAAAATGAAAAACTAAAGGTATAAATATATGTAAAACTATAAAATACAAAATTTTAAATTTGAATCACTAAATTTGGAGGTCATGTGAGTCTTAGGCGTGCATTTTACAGTGAGACAATTTTACCCTCGATTTTACAAAAAGTCTTGAATATGGGTTCAAGTTAAAAGTCCTTTTAGATTTGAAAATTGACTACAAATGATATCTTTACATTTATAATGTTACTAAATTCACCCCAAAACTTATACCACTAAATTTGGAGCTATATAGAAGCATGGGTCTGCATTTCCATTAGGTAACCTTCTATTATTTTGGTCTCTCAATTCACACGACAAATTTTTCTACTTTTACACAACAACCACTTTTATGTTTTCAAATGAAAACATAAATATGTATACATATGTAGAACTATCTAATACACCCTTAAAATATTGAATCGCTCAAATTGGAGGTGTTTTAAGACATGGGTGCGCATTTTTGTGAATCTTGTTGTGAATTTTGCACAAGGGACAAAATTAGAATTTAAAACAAAACCATGTATTTCTTAAGTGTGAGTGTGCATTTTTATATTTGGAGGCTCTACCAAGATTTATTTATGGTTTTATTAACCAATAGAAACCCAAATCCTATTGTTTTATGCAACAAGAAAAACCCTAATCCTAATGGTTAATATCATCATATAAAGATAACATTATCCTATACATCTAGCTCAATTTCTTTGAATTATTTGTCTAACACATCTATGTGCTCCTTTTCATCATATTCTCCTTCAAGATAATCTTGGTCTACAATTGTCGTACTAAATTATGGGCAGAAATCACCCTAGTATATAATTTTTAGGGTTTACGACATATCCAAAGTCCTGTTTTTAAAATGATAAAATACAAACTCCACAGTTTGAATCATTCAATTTGGAGGTCATAGTAATCCTATGCATGAATTTTACAGTAAGAAATTTTTACCCTCCATTTTACAAAAATCCTTGAATCTTGGTTCTAGGTAGAAGTCCTTTTTATTTTAAAAATGCACTTTGGATGATATAGATAGATTTATAATCTTATTAAATTCACCTGAAAACATATATCACTAAATTTATATCTATATAGAATCATTTGTGCGCCTTTCCATTAGGTCACTTTCTACTCTTTTGGTCTCTTAATTTACAAGGAATATTTTTCCTCTTTTACACAACAACCACTTTTATGTTTGCAAATGAAAATATCAATATTTATATAGATGTAAAATTATCTAATACACATGCAACAATTTGAATCACTCAAAGTGCAGGTGTTTTAAGACCTGGATGTCAAGTTTTGTGAACCGTGGCCTACATTTTCCACAACAATAGAAATTAATTTAAAAAAAAACAAAAAAAACATGTATTTCTTGTGTGTGAGTGCGCACTTTTTGATGCGGATGCACTAAAAATATTTAATTATTATCTTTTCCATATTTTGTTACTCTCAACAAAGAATAAACATGAGTTTAAAATCATTTGGTGGGAATGATTATCTTTTCAAAGAAGATGGGTTTCTATTATGTCTGTGACCCACTAGTTGTATGCTCTATTTTTTTTTCTCTCTATAAAGAAAAATTCGAGGTCTGTATTGGTCCCCTATTCCATGTGAATAATACAAAGTATTATATACACATGTTTAATATTCTTTAATTCCCTTTCTATATTGGATTTTACATATTTAAAAGGGGGTATTTTAAAATATGATGAAAAAGGATCTTCAATTAAGCCCCTTGTGACCCAGAGAAATGAACAAAAGCATGAAACAAAAATGCACAAGTTATAAACAATAAATGTTGTAGCACCTAGATCCAACAAATCATATGAAATGTAATAAATAGATGTTATATCTCTCAGGAGTTAAAATAGAATGATTCATAATGGAGTTAAAACTCCCAATACCACCAAATCGCTTGAAGTGTATGTGGCATCATATGGTCTTTGTTGCGAAGAGAGATAAATATAGAAAAACTACTTATTAACATTCTGATACCACTACTAATTTGATGCAACATAATGTTTTAACCACAATATTATGGTAGTTCAAAAAATCAAATAACTTGGTATATATAAAACCATTATCGAATTATATGCATTGCTTTCAGTGTACAACAACAATTTATTTTGTTTTTAAAATTTATTTTGTTTTTAAAATTTATTTTTAACCCATGTAAGATCCAAATGTAAGAACCTGAAAATCGCAACACGACATAATTTTATTGCCATAGGATCACAAATTTGACTATATTTGCAAGCCACATTGTTGCAATGTAGACAGATTGTGCCCTCCTTCTCATCACACCATCGATATTTGTTTCTCACCATAACGTCACAACACTAACAATGAGAGTATTAATGCTTCGATGATACGCTAAAGGAATTTTTTCCGCCACAACATCACTACACCAAAAATTTATTTTACTATTGCAATGATCACTTGACGGATCAATCCTATCCAACATATGCCACATGGTATCCTTTTTCGTCGAATGCATGAAAACTACATATGTGTTTCATAGTTGCGAAGATGTATTTCGATCATAGTTTGGCAGATTAAATCTCTCCACAGCTACGATGTGGTAGGTTTGGACACCAGAAGTATGACAATTGTATATGTTTCTCAAGGGTGCGACGAAATGGCTTCAATGAAAATTCAAAATCATGTGCATTAGAATTTTTTTGTTTAGTCATTCAAATGTTTTTGGAAAAACATAAAAAATGATTCCAAATGTACTAGTGAATGTAACAATATAAATCAAAATGAGAAACTCCTAAAAAGGTGTAGCTTATTTTGGAGTAAAAGAATAATTATAGTATTTAGTTATTGTGTTCTCTTTCATTTTCTCTCTTTTCTGACTTTTTTATTTGAGTCTAGAGTAGGAGTGTGTCATTATTTTGATGTTAATTTACTATACTTTGTAAATTTTGTGATCCATATTGAATCATTATATTATTTTTCATCTATCTCGATTATTTTAAAGAGGTAAAAATTGAAGGAATCAATGTGTGGGATCATTGTAATGGCCAATCCAAGTTTAGAAAATTTGTGTTTCAAACCTTTAATATCCATTTCGATGCAACAAATAGATTTTTTCGTTATGAAAACTTTCTTGGATTTAGAAGGACCCCTTGATGTTATTCTACACATCAATACCTTTCCAGTAGTGTAAAAATTGCATCAATCAAAGCTCGTATGCAAATTTATCCCTCCTACAAGTATGCCACATTAGACCCATTAATCATGCATATGTGCCTAGAGACATATGGAATTTGATGAAAATTCTACATGGCCCTAAATATTATCACAATTGAGGGTTGAGGAAGTCAAAACCCTACCCCTAAATTTTTATCAGGGGATTTTAAATATCATTTTTGTAGGACGAGAAGGGGTTTCATTCTTTAGTACTGTATTTGGTCCATAGTTGAGCAAAGAAATAAGGAGTGGTATTTTGAGAGAATAATAGAGAGGGATAGATTTTGTAGTAGGAATATAGGACATAGTCTCAAAGGAAACTCCATAGAGGATTCCTCTATTTTTGTACTTGCATTTGAATAAAAGAGAGTAGAGCAACGTCACCTTCTATATAGGTTTTCTCCCATTTTGGGTTTCCTAGGTTATATATTCTATTAATTTCTGGATGGTGTGTGATTATTTATTTATGTTCTCTATTTTTTCATTTAATAAATTTCATATGTTCTTAAGAAGAAAACCAGTAATTAAAGAATATGAGATCTAAATAAAATTAACGTTCACAGTAAATATTTCAATATTTTATTAGATATGTTGTGTTGAACTGTCCAATGGAATATCCATGATAGGTTACATATCATATTGGTATTAGAGTATTTTTCTTGGGGGTATTTTTTGGAAGTTGCAGGGATCCTGGAATAAATTTAAGAAGAAAGTCCCAGAATCCTATCCATCACTGGCAAATCTATTTATAACAACCCTCAAGATCCATCAAAGGAGATGTTTCCAAGGCTTGAAGATAATTTCGTTGACATATCTTGAAACATGTCTCTCCTCATGAAATGTTTAGAAATAAAGCTTAGACCGATCAAAGAAGTTGTAGGCTCTAACTCTAATATCGATCACAAGGGAAATTAGGAGATAATGAAGACCCAGAAAAGTCATCAAGGAAAGATCCTAAGAAAGAGAATCCCGGTTCAAGTGTTATAAACCCTTCAAAGTCATTATTGAAGATGGGAGTGAAATTGGACATAAATCCATGCCACGGGTGAGATCGATGCATTTAAACTGAATCATTAGTTGCATCAACTAGAATTTTATTTCATCATTCACCATATATATGAAGAACAAAATATACTATTTTACAAACTCAATTTAGAGGGCCATGTTTTAACCTAGTGGAAATTCATAAATAAACACTTAGGCCAGAGAGTGATCTAACAACAAATGGGTGGTGGAAAATTGAAACCCTCATCAAGTCCCAATTATACGCTATCAGTTATGGAGAGGACCAATGGATCTAGTGGCACTGATTTAGGAAGAAGCAGGGGAAGAGTGTAGAGTACACCACCCAGTTTAGAAAGAGCCATCATGTTTTTGATCTCTTTCAAGATCACATATTTACTCCTCGAGTATTTGGGGGCTCGACATAATCATATAACCAATAAAGTGATTATTTTTAATCCAATTATAGTGGACAATGCATGTGTATAGGCATAATATATGAAAAACATAGGAAACAAGGAAGGGTATCCAAGTAGTTCCAAGAAGAAAGGGCAACAGTAAAATTCCAAGGAAGGGATAAGAAGTGGAAAGTAAGAAAGGATAATAATATAGTAGCCACTACACATCAATGTAAGTATTCTATCAAACATTGCAACCCTTCAAATATTTATGGTCACACTTTAGAAAAATGTTTGAAACTACATTTAGAGATGAATTCAAAGAATGAGAAGGATGCAAATAAAAGGAATCTTCTAGGTATGAATTTAAGTAATCAGGTTGAAAGAAGCTCTGATCTGGATGATAATATTATCTACACATTCGTGCAGAAGGAGGTGAATATAATTATCCTTGATCATTGTGAAGAGAAGGATATGACCAGACTCTTCCACATCAAGATCTAGGTGAACAAGACCAAGAGAGATGTTCAATGCAACTCTAGTTCAAAGCTTAATCTCAAAATAATGAATTTAGTAAACAAACTTGGATTGGAGGTTTGTGACCATATTATCCTCTTTCCATTACTTTGGGTAAACAAGGATGCAAATATCAAGGTAACAAAATAGTGTAGGATTAAATTTGTTGTAAGTGTAGAATTTATTGATGAAGTGGTGCTAGATGTAGTGCCCATGTACATGTGTGTTGTAGTGTTTGGGAGCCATTACATGTATATGAGGGATGAAATCTTCATCGAGAGAGAAAACCAATACTTCCTGATCAAGGATGGAAAGAACTACATAATCAAGGCACATAAAGGTAAGTCAAATATTTCACTCGTAAGTGCCAACCAGACCAAAAAGTTGATTAGTTTCAATAAAAACTATGATTTACTTTTGTTAAGATAAAATCAGTCTAATGATGGTTCAATAAGAATAAATGAATCATTGGAGGGGTATAATAAAAAGAAGAAACATCAAATGGAGGATTGTTCTAGAAGCCTAAAAGGATACCACCGAAGAGGGAAGTGGATCACATAATACAGTTATTGAAAGACTCCCCATTGTCAAATATTGTGTTGTATAGAAAATCCATTTTGGAAGAAAATGAAGTGAATAAGAAGTTGTAGTAGTTGTTCGAGAAGGGTGTCATTCAACCAAGTGCCTCACCTTCTGTGTCACCTATCATAATTGTACCAAAGAAGGATCAGAATTGGTGAATGTGTGTCAACTACATAGAATTGAAAAATATTACACTAAAAAATTGCTACCCTCTACCGAGGATTTATGATCTGTTAGATGAGTTTCAATACACAAAATATTTCACCAAGTTGGATCTAAAATTAGGATACCACCTGGTACTTGCAAGTAATAATAAATTTGGAAGACCGCCTTCAAGAAAAGGAAAGGATTTCCTTAATTGTTGGTCATGCCACTTGGTTTATGTAATGCACCTATTGCATTTATGAGAGTGATGAATGATGTATTATGCCCATATCTAGATTCATTTGTTATAGTCTATTTCAATGATATACTAGTTTATTGTGCTACTTGGGAGGAGAACATCTCGCATCTCATGCAAGTGTTAAAGACTATGAAGAAGAATGAACTATTGTTTAACCTCAAGAAATGTGAGATTGCTTAATATTATTTTAAGTATTTTGGGTATCTGATTGGTGGAGGGGAGTTGAAGATAAATTATGCAAAGATGGACGCCATCATGAAATGAACAGTTTCTACAACTCTCACTAAAGTTAGGAGTTTTTGGGGGGAAGCACAATACTTTCAAAATTTCATAGCTTCATTTTCAATAGTAGTTGCACCACTTCACACCATAAAAATAAGTGGTAAGAGTTTCTAGTGGGGGAAGAAACATTAGAAGGATTTCAATGAGATGAAAAGAAAGATCAGTCAAGCATTATTTCTCACATTACCAAACTTGCAGAATCATGTCAAAGTGGAGATAGATCCAAGTGGCTATGACATGGGAGTAGTTTTGGTGCAAGGAGGAATTCTTGTACGCTATGATTCTAAAATATTCAGTGGAGTGATTCTCAACTACCCTATCTATTACAAGTAACTTTATTCCCTAGTTAACGCTATCAAGAAGTGGAAACACTATTTGATGGGAAAGGAGACGATTAACCACATAGATCATCGACCGCTTGAGTATTTGCAATCCCTGAATAATATACAAAAAATCAAACATTACAAGTGGATGGGTTTTTTATAGCAATTTCATCTAGTCATCAAGTATAATAATGGTAGGACAAATAGGTGAAAAAGACATGATTTCAATTCTATCCACATACAAGATTATAACTTTGGAAACTCTGGTGCACAAGGAGGATTTTAGCCATGATGCATACATAGAAGATGTAGACTTCAAGGAGGTGTTTAAGAAGCAACACGGAAAAATTCATATAGAGAAGGTTATGGAAATGATGAATATCATTTATAGGATGGGTTATTGCACAATATTGAGAAGCTATATGTCTCTAAAGGTGATCGATGACACCTTATCATAGAGGCTCACACCTGCAAGGTTGCAGGACATTTTGGTGTTGGGAAGACAATTTCCAACTTATAGAGTATATGTAATGGCCCATAATGCAAGAAGATGTAGCATCATGTATTAGAGGATGTATACTTTATTGTACCGACAAGAACAATAATAGGAAGCAAGGTCTATACCATCCCTTAGTTGTACCCGCTCAACCTTAGGAAAGTATTTCCATAGATTTTTTTGGAGGTTTACCATAAACCAAAAAGGGACATGAATATCTATTTGTGGTATTTGACAAGTTCAACAAGATGTGCATTCTCATTCCTTGTAAAAGAACAATCAAATGAAAAGAAGAAACAAACATGTTCTTTGAACAAGTCTAGGTGCACGTTGGGATACCAAGAAGAATCATCTTAGACACGGAGACCACATTTCTCAGCACATATTTTACTAATTTGTGGGAGAAGATCAACACTAAGTTAAAGAGATATACAAAATTCCATCCATAGATAGGTGGGAAGATAGAAGTAGTCAACATGACTTTGGTGCATCTTTTGAGGAGTTACAATCTAAGGCATCTGAATACCTAGGATGAAGATATGACCTACATACAACAATCTTATAATAAAGTACTACACATTTCTACTAGTAAGTCACCTTTTTAGGCTTTCTTTTTGTATTTTCCACCTTCACCCTTGGATGTTGTATAAGGAAATCAAGGAGGACCTCATAGAGATGCATCGAGAGTAGAAAAAAGTCTTGAGAAGACTAGTGAAATTCATTTTCAATTACATGAGACACTGAAGATGTCATAGGTAAAATACAAGGCCAAACATTATCAAAATAGAACCAAACATTCATTCAAAGTGGGAGACAAAGTTTCATTGCAACTAAAGAAGGAAACCCTATAGGGTCCTAGTCAGACGATGAAGCCTTTGTGGTATTGACCTTCCGGGGTATTGGAGAATGTGGGAGATAATGCCTATAGACTCAGTCTACCCTCATACATGCATATTTACTTAGTAGTGAATCTAGAGAATCTCAAACTCTATGAGTCTTTCATGTTGGATAAAGAGGAGGAGTAGGTTCTACTGTCCATAGATAAACTAGCACCAGATCCTCACGTAGAGTTGATAGACGACACATTTTTGCAGAAGCCATCCAAAACAACAAAATAGGGGGAAAATCACTTTTGAAAATTTGAATTGAAAAGACATATTCCAAGAAAAACAAAGTAATACTCTAAGAAGAAAGTAGAAAAAAAATCTCCTTACCTCATTCAGGAAACATTTTGAGGATCAAAATGCTCCCTAAATATTTATTGAAACTAAATTTCAAAACTCACCCCTTAACTCCCCAAATTTGAAATGAAAGTGATGAAAATCTAAGTAATAGTAAACATGACTTTCATCACTTCTCCAAACTTGCCTTTATGTAATCATCTACAAATAAACCAGCCTTTGAGCTTCTTAAGCGTAGTAATTCTGAAGCATAGGAATCCGAAATATATTTTCCCATAAAAAATATTCATATTCTTTAGATTTTTTCTTGTTATTCATTGCTGCTTATGACGTAGTTAGATACAAAAATATTTCCATAAAACATTTTAGCACAATTGGATTAAGTGCAGGATTATTAAAAGTTTTTTTTTTTTTTTTTTAAACGTCGGAACTTTGCTTTAAAACATTATACCACAATATTGATTCAACAACAAAGGAATAATAAAAGCTTTTGTTTCCCATGGATATGAAACCTTGTTAATGTGTATCGAAGAAGATATTTTAAAATAACCACAAATAAATATTAAAATAATAATTATAAAATAGATTAATTCACTATTCCAGCCATATATATTGCATACGGTCACTCCATGATGAGTTTGAAATATATATTTAATCTTTGAATCCAATCAAATGATGGCAACGTAAAAGAAGCCAAAGTCAAGTAGTTAATTGATTCTCTCCCATAAAGAAAATAAATGTATTAAGCTTGTACTCCAAGGCATTAAAACATAATTTATAGTTTCATAGAGTGGAGGACAACCCAAAAGATAAAGGTAATCATGGGGTCAGATAATCCAAAAGAAAAAAGGATGTCATTCAAGAAGATATGTATTATAGAGTGTAATACATCTCAAAAACAAAATGGTAATCTTAGATGGTTAGTTACTTTATAAAAAGAGACAGGTTAGTTACTTTATAAAAAGTGTAGGTGGGGATAATTTTGGGGAAAAAATGATTTTCACTTATATTGTAAAAATTTAAAATTATTTTATATATTTTAAAATATAATTATTTTTATTTTAATTATTTTAATTCGTAAATTATTTTTAATTAATGTTATTTATTTATTTTGAATTTTCAAATTAAAACACATACGATGCTCATATTTTTTGTTTATTTGATTTATAGAACTAGCGAATAGCTTTTTTTTATAATGTTAATTGGAAAAACAATTTAGGAAAGTTTCGAATTTAAAAAATTTCCGTTTATCATTTTGTTTTGTTTATAGAAACAAATAGCTTAAACAAGTTAAATAAATAATCCTTTTTGTTTATAAAAACAAAATGTTTAAACAAGTTAAATAAAGATTGTCTGCCCAGAATCAATCTCAAAGGAGAAAATTCCTCATCGTCAATGAACTTTTACCATATTAAAATTTTAATTGCGTAAATTTTTAAAATTGTGATTAATAAACTTTCAAAAGAGTTAAATTTAATAATTGATGATGCTTGCAGAGTCCGAGGGAGTCCGGTTTGGAATCTGCCCCACGATATAAATATAGGGTTTTGCAAGGCATTCGATTTCGTGGCCTCTCAGCTTGCATTTGCCGCTATAAGAGAATCGAGGAGGGAGTTGAGATAATAAAATAATTATTCCTTTTTGGATTCTCTGTGTTTAGATAATTAGCCTGACGATAATGGGATTTTGCGGTGTTTGATGGTATGAGAGCCTGTGCCAGTGATGCTTGTTGTACTAGAAACTCCTGTGCGAGGTATGTAAGATGCAACACCAGTATGTATTAAAGCAATAAATGGAATGGCTTGCTTAATGTTGCAGTTTGTCACATTTTATCACAGTGGCCAGTTTTAACAGTTTATCATAATGTTGCAGCTTTGCTTAATGTTATAAGTTTTCACAGTTTATCATAATGTTGTAGTTTGTCATAATGTTGATTGAGATTTGAAAATATTAGACGTTTCGAAAATAATTGACACAGTATATATCCAGTTGAGAGGTTTTGTGGAGACATAGCTGAGAGGTTTTTGGGGAGACATCCTCTTGTGAATGCTCCGTTACTGCAAAAATTAGGATTAATTTGTTTTCTGTTATTAGCTCAACATACGATGGAATATTTTGGGTAGGAAAGAAAAGGGGGAACAGGAACCCTTTGTTCATTTTAACTTTGTATGTAATTCCTACTGGACTGAATGAGGATGTTAATTGTTTAGCTATGAAGAAGTAGTTAGAAGTTTTTTTTGTTGATCTCTGTCAAAAATTTACCATTGCTCCCTTCCTTTATTTTAGTATATGCTGTACGGATTTGGCAGTCAAATTCTGTTCTGAGCTCGAGCTGTATCTATTTTATTTCTGCTTGACAGTTTGCTACGGGCATCTCTTAGCTGTAAATCAATTGTACCGTATTTTTTTTTGTAGATATCAACTGAGTACAGTAACACATTTGGACTGAAACAGATATAGGTTTCTGGGTAAACTATTTAAAGCAGATTTAAATCGGTTTGACTTATTTGCAGGCCTGCATCATATGCTGCTCCGAGGAGTTGGGAGCACGGGTTGATTTTGCATTTCGGATTGTAGCAGAGAAGTAACCCCTGCATCAGTTAACAGTGACGGTTACATCACTGAGATAGAATATAAGCTCAAGGAAATAGCAGAGTTACAAGCATCAAAATGCAAAATTCAGAGGATATATCAAGAGTTCAATTTGATATCTTGTCAATACTATCTAGATTTGAAAGTACCCTAGATTTCCCCCAGACAGAAATAGAAGGGTTTGTTAATGAAGAACGAGTTATAGACAATAATCAGAAAATCATACTCAGAGTAGTAAATTCTATTTCAAGAAATATAATAACTACTGGACTGATCTATAAAATGGTAATTACAGGAGAAGCTCAAGAGATATTGAAAGCCATAGCTGCAAAGATCGGAAATTTAAGATCTTTATTAAGATTAGGAGATGAGGACATAAACTTATTACAACCGGCAGGACAGTATCCAGTGTCTCATTTGCACACAAATCTGCAAATAATCTCACTGTATCTGCAAGGACTGGAAGAACACATCGACCAAGTTGTCATTCCAACTGCAATACCAGAATCAATCGGGACAATCGGCCAGCAGCATCCTCCGACTGAGCAAAGCAGAAATCATATCTATGATATGGATGCTGACCTAGATAATCTCGTAGATGATTACCCAGACAATTTTGGAAATTGTTCCAGAGATGTTTTGGACTCTGACGAATATTTTTCTGACTAGAGTGAAGAGAACCAAGGTTCGTCGGAGACTCGGTGAACGTAGGAGAAATGCACTACCAAATTCCACTAAATGTCTACAGGGCTCATGATGTAAGAGAACTGACAATGCCTTTGAGGTAATCCGTTCATAGTCAAACCAAGACCTCCATAACTTGTATTAATCCCCTCTAGAGAGAGTGTGTGTGAGAATAGGTTTTGCAGTCCGTGGGATCATCGGATGCTATAAATATATAATATAGGTAATTGAGATAAAGCATTCAGAGAATCGACGGCTTGTATTAATCCCTTTTAGAATGTGTGTGAAGATAGGTTTTGGAGTCCGTCCGATGCTATAAATATATAATATAAGGAACTGAGATAAAACATTCAGATAATATGTGTTGAGATTCAATTTGCATATTGATGGTGTCAGATTCGGTCATGCCTACTCCTCCACGGACTCTCAGACGAGGTATGTAATGGAATGGTTTTGTCTATGATGTAATGCTCCTCATCAACAAGTCAACAAACCCACCAAATCAACTAGTGAAATCCTGAAAGTAGTGATATTTGTATTTTTAAAGATAAGAAACTCGTAGTTTTCAATAATCCAACATCCCATTATCATAATTATAACTATACTCTTGGAACAATTAACTAGTTCAACTTACATGCTCATCCATGAGTACAACATATATTAAGAGTAATGGTTTCCAAAAGCAATTTCATAATCAACAAGTTTATAATATATTCAATGTGCAAGACCACTCTATTGTTTTGGATTAGGTCAACGTGTATCTCCTTCTCTACTATTGGATATAAGCATGTAAACCAATATCTGTCATGGAAGGTACATCCAAGTTCTTAGCCTTCATCAACTCCTGCAAATACTTGTAATTCAATTATTTATTTAAATACCAACATCCCATTATCATAATCAAACAATTTAAGTAATTCAATTGCCCATCCATGACAAATACTTGCAACTCAAGGATTTAGTTAAATACCAGCATCCCATTATCATAATAATAACTATATTCTTGAAACAATTTAACTAATTCAACTTACATGCTCATCCATGAGTACAACATATGACTAGCACTGGTTTCCACAAGCATTCCAAAAGCAATTCCATAATATCAACAAGTTTATAATATGTACCCAATGTGCAAGACCACTCTATTGTTTTGGATTAGGTCAACATGTATCTCCTTCTCTACTATTGGATTCAAGCATGTAAACCAATATTTAGCATGGAGGCCATATCCAAGTACTTATCCTTCATCGATTTCAACTAATACTTGTAACTCAATGATTTAGTCAAATACCAACATTCCATTATCATAATCATAACTATACTTTTGAAACATTTTAACTAATTCAACTTACATGCTCATCCATGAGTACAACATATTACTGACAATGGTTTCCACAAGATTTCTAAAAGCAATTTCATAATCTCAATGGGTTTATTATGTACCCAATGTGCAAGACAAATCTATTATTTTGGATTAGTGCATGTATCTCCTTCTCTACTATTGGATTCAAGCATGTAAACCAATATTTGTCATGAAGGATACATCCAAGTACTTAGCCTTGATCAATTCCTATCAATATTTGCAACTCAACGATTTAGTCAAATACTTACAATCATACTAGATAATTACAACTCTTCAAGGGAGGAGAAGTGAATAAATATTGTGTCTATCGTCATCTACATGAAAGTAAAGTACTCCAACAATTTCACAAGTTACCAACTCAATATTATGAGTACATCCCATTCTTTAGGTAGGAGGGAGGAAATACATATTCATAGAGTTCTAAATGTTATAGGTTTTCAATCAAGAAGCATGATATATGAATTAGAGGTACACAATTCTACCCTTTGAAACAATCTTCAACCATTTTATCCAACATTCAACTAGCAAATTTGTAGGAACAACCATTTGGATAAGAACTTTTATCAAATATTTGGCACAAAATAACCTATAGCTTTGATAAACCACTGATATATCCTAAATTAAGATGTGAGTCCTGGAGCTATTTGGGGAATGTTTTCATTTATATGATTAGCATATCTATACCAAAAATCATACAAACCAACATCATGGATTGCGACAAAAATACTAATCTTAGAAGAGTTGCTTTCACCTGCATGTGATTGAGAACTTCTAAAATAACTTTGATAAAGAGTGAATATCTCCAACATGCCAATATGGGTCCTTGAGATATTGGGTGAGCATATCCATACCCAACTAGGACTACTTGATGCATGAGCATCGTTGGCAAGTGCACAGAGGCAGGACCACTCAACACCTGAGAGTTCTTCCAGAACTTCAATGTGGGAAGTTACAACCGATTTCAGAATCCACCTCCACTCAACACCGGAATTCACCTTTGGAGGCACACTTGAACCAGTGTCGAATTTTACCCTTTGAGGCAAGTTTTTGAAATTATAAATAGAGCAGGAGTTTCCACTTCAGCTATGGAATGTGATTGAACTAAGATAGTGTAGAATGAATTTTAGAGTAGGCAAGTAGCCAGGGGAAAACCTAGAAACATTTTTGAGTTATGTAGAAGTTTGTAAACCCAGTTAGAGAGAGAGGTAATACATAGAGGAATTAGTTGTAAGAGAGAACTGCGAGTTAGCAGGAGATCTCAGTGTTTTGAATTAATGTAATTTTGAATGTATTTTGTAGCCATTGGGCACTTGTGAATATAACAGAATGGAAAATTGATCCAAATGTATGGTGTGTGGTCTGTGTGCATTTTCCTGTCATTTTTTGTTTACATGAACAAGTGGATGGAACTGTGAGTTTTTCCCGTTTCAATTGTTTCTTTTCATTGGAAGCTCTGCAAGGTGTGCATCGAGCCAGAGAGGAATGTAAGGAGATCAAGAGGAATTTCTCTAAGAGAAATACCATGTATCTGAGTTATCGAAATCCCTAAAATGTAAGGAGTGCGCGACAAATCGAAATCTGAACCAGGCAAAGCTCAAGAGGGGTAATGGTTCAGAAAGTGTTATCGAGATCCAGGAACTCATTCCTTGGAAGGAATGAAGACCGATTCTTCGAAGAATTAGAAAATATTCTAAGTCCGAAGTGAGTAAAAGATCAGGAGGAAGAACGTCGTCGAGCATTGGATTGCGGCGTAAGATCTCGCAGACCATTCGATTTGAGGGAGAAGCATAGGCTTTAACGCTGCGTAGATCCGGGAGGGCAGATCCCAAAGATCCGAACAGACAGTGGAGAGTCCTTGAGGAGAAACGATGAAACCCTGCCAGTCGTTGGATAAGGTGGAGCTGCGAGAAGGTTAGCGGAGAGGGATTTTTGACGTCCAAATCTCAGGAGGAATAGTGACCATCGGTCTCAAATATATCTTGACCATTGGTCCATTTTGCAATTTCGGGTACCATGAGTTGGAAGGACAGAGGTCCTTGTCTCCCAAAATCCTGAATCACGAAATAGTGATAGAGCAAGGTCGGATGTGGACCATAGATCTTAGGGATTATTTTGAGCTATTGATCAAATGCTGAGGCATTTCGGCAACCAGGGATTCCAAGGAGCAGAGATATCCCTTATACCCAGATTTCGCAAAATGAGAAAACCCAAAAGAATAGGCACTGGGACATTTCAACATTCCGACAACCAGGGATTCCAAGGAATATAGATATCCCTTGCATTCTGATCTCGCAAAATGTGAAAACCCGAAGGAATAGGTGCTGGAATATTTCGGCATTTCAGCAACCAGGGGTTCAAAGGATGAAGGGATGGGACGCATGACTTGTGAAGTCCCAGTCCATGATATTCTGACATTTCGGTGACCGGGGATTCAAAGGACAAAGGAAAGGATGCTTGACTTGTGAAGTTCCGGTCCACAACAAGTGCCCATTTTGGCTTAGCGCAAGGTCACCGCTCTAGGTCGTGTGCTATGGGAGCTCATGCTTGGCGCTTGGAAAAGCCAACTCAACATTTTTGGGGGACCTGTGTGTTCATTCGAAGGATTCTAGTTTGGAAATAGAAGAGCCACTTCGGCTCCTGAATCAGAAGATCCTGACCAAGAGGTCACGTAACCCTTAAGAGGGATAGGGGGTCTGCAACAGGTAGTATCAGAGCCTCAGTTTTTCGTCTGTAGACTTCAGGCAAAGGAGGAAAAGAAGGAGACAGAGAACTCATAGCTGTACTATGTGTGTGACAGATAGTCCACATAATTCCACCAAGAAGATGAGAGCCGCCTTTAGCCAACCGTGTTGTAGAGAGGGAGATGTGAGAGCTTCGTTCTTGATTGGAAACAATGGAAGAAGCATAGAGAAGAGCACCTGACGTTGGGGATGTTAGTGATGCAAAAGTGAAGAGGTTGATGTTGAAGAAGCTATAGGAGAGGATGTTGTAGAAGAACGTGTGTTGAGAGAAGTTGTCAGATTGGGAGGTAGAGCTAAGATAGAGGTCCCCATGTATGAGGGAAATCTAGATGCTAAAGAACTATTGGACTGGATAAGGTCCATAGAAAAAAACTTCGACTATGAAGATGTCGATGAGGAGAAGAAGGTGAAGTAGGTAGTCACAAAGATAAAAGGGCATGCAACACTATGGTGGGACAAATTGCAGGCTGAGAGGATAAGTAAAGGCAACATGAAGGCTAAGTTCATACCCAAAGACTACTAGATCAATCTGTTCAGGAAGCTGCAGAACCTGAGACAAAAAGGGATGGCATTCAAGGAGTACACCGAGGAGTTCTACCGGTTGAACATCAGAACTGGACAAAGGGAGAGAGACGAAGAAAGAGTCACCAGATATATAAATGTCTTGAGATATGAAATCCAGGACAAGCTTAGCATGATGTTAGTGAGGACTATGGAAGATGCTTATCAGTTTGCGCTGAAGGAAGAGGAGAAGCTAGTCAGAAAACAGAACCAACGAGGAAGAGGTAAAAGCTCGATCCCAAGCAAAAGAAAATGATTTAACCATGACAGAGAACATCAGTCTAAGGACGAGGCTAAGAAACCACACAATCACTCAGAATGAGGAGGAAGTACACGAGGGAGACAGAGTGGTGGAAGAAACTCTTCTAGAGGAAGAGGCAGAGGAGGAGTAAGGTGCTATAACTATGGAAAGATAGGGCACATGTCTTGGGAATGTCCCGAGAAGAAGAAGGAAGGAGGAGAAGCTCACATTTCAGAAGCACAACGATGAGATGTTGAGGCAGAAGGGGAAGAGGATGGAGCATCCCTGATGTTGAGAAAAGTTCTCTTAAAACCAGAGGTAGAAATTGAAAACCTAGTACAAAGAAACAATCTCTTTAGGACAACTTGAAAGACTAAGGATAAAGTATGGAAGGTGATCATTGACAGTGAGAGTACTGACAACCTAGTATCTACAGAGATGGTGAAGAAATTGGAGCTGAAGACAACTGCACATCCAAGGCCATACAAAGTCTCATGGCTGCAAAAAGGACACCAGGTAATGATCACTAAACAATGCCTGGTTGAAATTAAAATAGGAGGATATAAAGATGAAATCCCATGTGATTGAATCCCCATGGATGTATACCACATTTTGTTGGGAAGACCATGGCAGTTTGAAAAAACTGTCATTCACAATGGAAGGAAGAATACATATACATTGGAGAAGAATGGTAGGACACATATGTTGCTTCCAATGGAGGAGAAGAGAGCGAAAGAGGAGGACAACACAAGCATACTTATCATAAGTGGGAAGGAACTCTTGAAAGAAGTCAAGGAAGAATAGGAGATGAAGTTCGCTATGGTGAGGAAGCCCAGAGTCATCCTTACGAGTACATCAGTGGATGATTTACTTGAAGAAGTTAAGGAGTTGCTGGATAGTTTTGTTGATATAGTGGTGGATGAGATGCCAAACTCATTGTCGCCCATCAGGAGTATCATTCATCATATTGACTTGATACCAGGAGCAAGCCTTCTAAACAAAGCAGCGTACAGATTAAAACCTTGAGAAAATGAGGAGGTAAAGAACCAAGTCCAAGAATTGCTGGATAAGGGTTTGGTCAAAGAAAGTTTGAGCCCATGCGCAGTACCAACTGTGTTAATTCCAAAGAAATATGGAGGATGGAGAATGTGCACAGACTCGAGAGCCATCAACAAGATCACCATCAGGTACAGATTTCCTTTACCGAGAATGGATGACTTAATGGATTGCTTAAGTGGAGAAAATTTCTTTTCTAATAAAGATCTGAAAAGTGGATATCACCATATCAGGATGAGAGAAGGTGATGAGTGGAAAACAACCTTTAAGACGAATGAAGGTCTGTATGAGTGGCTAGTTATGCCATTCAGCTTAACGAATGCCCTGAGCACTTTTATGAGGCTGATGAACGAAATTCTAAAAGATTTCATTGGCAAGTTCATGGTTGTATATCTGGACGATATACTGATCTTTAGCAGGACTAAAGAGGAGAATTTGAGGCACCTAACACTAGTAATGAGGAGGCTACAATAGGAGAAACTGTTGATCAACTTGAAGAAGTCCTCTTTTATGAAGACATAACTCATTTATTTGGGTTTCACGATCTCTTCAAATGAACTGAAGATGGATCCAAAGAAGGTGAAAGTGATCAGAGAATGGTTGTTACCAAGGAGCATGTTCGAGGTAAGGAGCTTTCATGGTTTAGCAAGATTTTATAGAAAGTTCATTAGAGACTTCAATGGGATTTGTGCACCCATGATGGATACAGTAAAGAAGCGACACAAGTCTTTTAAATGGACAGAGGAGGCCAAAAGAAGATTCATTATACTAAAGGAGAAGATAACACACTGACCAATTCTGGTCTTGTCGAATTTTGGGAAGACATTTCAGGTAAGATGTGACGCAAGTGGAGTTGCAATAGGAGCAGTTTTGAGTCAAGACAATCTACCTGTTGCCTATTTCAGTGAGAATTTGAATGAGACAAAGAGGAAATACTCCACATATGACAAGGATTTCTATGCCATAATTCAAGCATTGAAGAAATGGAGGCATTATCTTGTCCCGTAAGAGTTTGTCTTGTACAGCGATAACCAAGCTTTACAATTCATAACCCGACAAGAAAAACTGAATTAGAGGCATGCAAAGTGGGTTGAATTTATGCAAAAGTTTACTTTTTTCATAAAACATATTGTTGGGAATACTAACAAAGTTGTTGATGCGTTAAGCAGGAGATGTTTAATTCTGCAAGAATTCCAGGTGGAGACCTTGGGGTTTGAACACCTTAAGGATATGTATTGTGATGATACATTTTTCAACGAGGCCTATGAAGCATGTACACGCCCTGTACTGAGAGATAGAGGTCAGTGGATAGAGTATATGGTTCAGGAAGGATTGTTGTTCAGAGGAAATCAATTGTGCATACCAAGATGCTCAATGAGGGACCATCTTCTGAAGGAGAAGCATAGTGGAGGATTGGTTGGACATTTCGGCCACGATAAAATGTTTTCACAGTTGACCAGTTCATACTATTGGCCAAGTATGAGAACAGAGGTGATACAATTTGTGAACAAATGTAGGATCTACCAACATGCAAAGGGGAAAAGACAGAACACTAGACTGTATCAACCATTTCCAATACCAGAGAGCCCTTGGGATGCAATAAGCATGGATTTCATGTTGGGATTGGCAAGAACACAAAGGGGATTCGATTCCATATTTGTGGTGGTGGATAGGTTTTCAAAGATAGCACATTTCATCCCATGCCATAAGACCAGTGATGCAACACATGTTGCAAATATGTTTTTTAGAGAAGTTGTGAGACTTCACGGTCTACCTAGGAGCATTGTCTCAAACAGAGACACAAAATTTGTTGGTCACTGTTGGAGGACGTTGTGGAATAATATGGGGATATATTTTTTCTTCATCTCATATTATGACCCTCAAACAGATGGGCAGACTGAGGTGGTAAATAGAAGTTTGGGAAACTTATTGAGAAGCATGGTTACTGAACAATATAACCATTGGGATCAGATTCTGCCACAAGAAAGATTTGCATACAATGACTCACCAAATAGGATCACTGGAAGGAGTCCATTCCAAATACTCTATGGAATGAAATCCAGGAGAGTGTCTGAGTTGAGAGACTTGGAACAGGGTGAGATCAGGAGCACTGGAGCAGAGGATTTTGCTGTAGAGATGGAGAGACTCCATAGCCAGATCAAAGGAAAGTTGGAGAGTTCTAATTAGAAATACAAGCACAGAGCTGATCAACATTGCAGGGAACTTCAATTTGAAGTGGGAGATCAGGTTTTATCACATCTCAGGAAGGAAAGATTCCCTAGGGAAACATACAACAAGTTGAAGATGAAAAAGATAGGACCCTGTAAGTTCTTGAGGAAGTTTGATGCAAACACATATGAGATTGAGATGCTAGATGGTGTGGGCATTTCACCCATATTCAATGTCTCAGACCTATACCCTTACAGGAAAGACGACAAAGAAATATCAGAGGTCAAGGAAATATTCAGTGGGAGAAGAAGATGCATGTGGCAGAGAAGCTACAGATGGAGAAGATTATGGATTAGAGGATTGGCAAGAAGACCAGGAGGAAGACTTATTTTGAATATCTGGTCAAATGGAAGGGACACCCACTAGAACATGTCAGTTGGGAAAACAAAGCTGCTATCCAGAAGTAGGGAAAGTCAGTAGAGGAGCTCATGGACAGGAGTCCATGAGTTTTTGTTAAGGGGAGTATGATGTAGGAGAATTGTTGGAAAGCGCATAGAGGTGGGACCACTCAATACGTGAGAATTCTTCTAGAACTTCAATGTGGGAAATTACAACCGATTTCGAAATCCGCCTCCACTCAGCGCCATAATTCACCTTTGGAGGCATGCTTGAACCGGTGTCGAATTTTACCGTTTGAGGCAAGTTTTTGAAATTGTAAACAGAGCAGGAGTTTCCACTTCGGCGCTGGAATGCGACTAAACTAAGATAGTGTAGGATGAATTTTAGAATAGGGAAGTAGACAGGAAAACCCGTAGAAACAATTTTGAGTTATGTAGAAGTTTGTACACTGAGTTAGAGAGAGAAACAATACAGAGAGGAATTAGTTGTAAGAGAGAACTGCGAGTTAGCAGGAGATATCAGTGTTTTGAATTACTATAATTTTGAATGTCTTTTGCAGCCATTGGGAACTTGTGAATATAATAGAATGGAAAATTGATCCAAATGTATGGTGTGTGGACTATGTGCATTTCCCTGTAATTTTCTGTTTACATGAACAAGTGGATGGAACTGTGAGTTTTTCCAGTTTCAATTGTTTCTCTTCATTGGAATCTTTGCAAGGTATGCATCGAGCCATAGAGGAACGTAAGGAGATCGGGAGGAATTTCTCTGCGAGAAATACCGTGTATCTGAGTTATTGAAATCCCTCAAATGTAAGGAGTGCGTAGGAAATCGAATTCTGAACTAGGCAAAGCTCAGGAGGGATAATGCTTCGGAAAGTGTTATCAAGATCCAGGAACTCATTCCCTAGAAGGAACAAAGACCGAGTCTTCAAAGACTTAAAAAATATTCTAAGTCTGAAGTGAGTAAAATCTCAGGAGGAAGAATGTTGTCGAGCATTGGATCGTGGCAGAGGATCCCGCAGACCGTCCGATTTGAGGGAGAAGCACAGACTTTAATGTTGCGTAGATCCATGAGGGGAGACCCCGAAGATCCGAACGGACAATGGAGAGTCCTTGAGGAGAAACGCCGAAACCCCGCCAGCCATTCGATAAGGTGGAGCTGCAAGGAGGTTAGCGGTGAGGGATTTTTGATGTCCAAATATCAGGAGGAATAATGACCATTGATCTCAAATAGATCTGGACCATTGGTCCATTTTGCGATTTCGAGTACCATGAGTTGGAAGGACAGAGGTCATTGTCTCCCAAAATCTCGAATCGTGAAATAGAGAAATAGCAAGGTCGGACGTGGACTGTAGATCCCAGGGATTATTGTGAGCCATTGATTGAATTCCAAGGCATTTCGGCATTTTGGCATTTCAACATTTTGAAATTTCTTCAAGCAGGGATTCCAAGGAGCAGAGATATCCCTTGTACCCAAATTTCGAGAAACACGAAAACCCAAAAGAATAGGCACTGGGACATTTTGGCATTCCGACAATCAGAGAGGAACAAAGATATCCCTTGCATTCTGATCTTGCGAAACACAAAAACCCGAAGGAATATATGCTAGAATATTTCATTTCGGCAACCGGGGGTTCGAAGGACGAAGGGATGAGACGCTTGACTTGTGAAGTTCCGGGCCATGATATTTCAACATTTCGACGACTAGGGATTTGGAGGACAAAGGGACGGGACACTTGACTTTTGAAGTTCTGGTCCATGACAAGCACCCTTTTTGGCTTAGTGCAAGGTCATGGCTCTTGGTCGCGTGTTGTAAGACCTCACTCTTGGCGCTTGGAAAAGCCAAATGAGCATTTGTGGGGGACCTGTGTGTTCGTTCGATGGATTCCAGTTTGGAACTTGAAGAGACAATTTGGCTCCTGAATCAGAAGATCCTGACTGGTAGGTCACACATCCCTTAAGAGGGATAGGGGGTCTTCAACACTACTCTATACCAAAACTCACTCTATCCTAGATAGTATATTGGGAGATAATGAAAATTATTGAAAGGAATTTCTTCACATGTCAAAAATAAAATCAACATAGAATTTCATTCCATCATTTTAACAAACTTATGGAAATCAAACTCACATTACATGCATGCCTAAAAACAATATCTCTCAAGAAAAATCAGTTTCTTTACTAACAATATTTCAGTTAATGGCTTCCTCAGTTTAAAATCATGAAAAGTTGAAATGTGAGTGGTTGTAATCACATACTTTTCACTTTGTAATTTTCTTACTTCTTGTCGAGCCTCAGTATCTAAATTTTTCTTTTTAGTTGAAGGGTCTTTCAGATAATCTTCTTCCCTGGGATCATCCACTCCATTACATTGTGTTTCTTCCTATTTTGAAGTATCCATTGTGATGTCTTCCTCCATGTTATCTACTCTCTTTGCAAGTGTCAATTGGTGTTCCTGCATGACTTGTTGTACCTCTATCCAATAATATTTGTTAGCTAACCTTTAATTTTTTTCATCAACATGGTGAGTATATGATGCTAATCCAACTAAAATTATCATGTTATAGATCAATTTTAAAGTATCATATGGCTAGAAAACATCTTCTTCAAATTGAAAATTTTTTCAGCATATCCTCTACAATGGTAAAATCATTTCTTATTTTAACAATCAATGTTGAAATCCATGCTAGTAGTGCAAAGGATGTCCTCTTGTTCGTAGAAAAAATGTTCAGAATCAACATTTAATCTTTGCCTAATATTTTTCAAAGAAAATATTCTTGTAGTTAGATAAACTGAAATATTATAAGGATTTTATTATGAACCATAAATCCTCAAAATTTTATGATCTTGTGAAATATAGCCATCACCAAACTTGTATTGATGAACAATATGTAGATAATGTTAAAATTAATGACAAGGACTAGGTTGAACCTCACTAAAGAAAAAGTGTAAAACACCATCATAAAGTCATCAACATAATTTTTAAAACTATTTTTAAGACTTTGGTAGTTTATAGTCTGAGTCCATTCAAATACTAGGAGCGATCTTCCTTCTTCGTCTTCCTTTTCTTTAACATGAGGTGTTGGAAGAAATATGATTGATAATGAAGAAGAAGAGAAACTAAATAAGGATGATGCCTAAAATTTTTCATCTTTTAAAATTGAATAAGTTTCTCATGAACTACATCAAATAAAAAAAACTAGCATAGTTGAACTTGACTCATTGACTTAATTTATAAACAAACCCTATAATTTTTCCATCCACAAGACTATAATTTTCATATCCCAACAATATGCACACCATTGATATTATGTCTTTTGCTGGTTGTTTGAATAAGGAAGTCTCTAATGAAATTTTTTGTTTTGGTATACCTTTTTCTTCTAGTAATAACATTGTAAAAAAGTATTTATTATGTTCCATTTTCAATGCATTAAATACATTTTCGAGTTGCTCTTCATCAATTTTGTGTTGACCTACTAGTAGTGATATCATTTAAGAAAAAAAGATACCTGGAAAATAGAATAGAGTTTTTTCTAGCCGATTTTTTCTTTTACTATTTGATTTTGAGAATTATAACACTTACCACATATCTTAACAAATTCTTGGAAACAAATAGTATATGGTACGATAACCTGTAAAAAACCATATTCCGAGATTTGGAACTCATATTATTTCCCTAAAATAATAATAGGGATTTTCTATGAAGTTCCTTGGAGGTTTTATCAGCTAAAGCAGTCTCGACTACATCCTTATCTTTGAAAATAAAATATTTGAAGGAAATTTTTTCTTAATTTGGTTGTTGAACATCTTTCAGTCATTTTCTCGGAGCCATGTTTTAATTTCCTATCTCATTTTAAGGCCCTTTTTATTTAATTTTATTTCATAAAGAAATAAAAATGAATTAAGGTACCTTTATGATTCTAGAATCTTTCAATAGCACTTTATGTACTCTACGATGCTCTTTTTCATTAGTAACATGTTAAATATAAGGTTATTTTCCCTCGAAGATAAGTTGTCTTTTACTACAAAATTATCAACTATGTGTCTATATTAAAGAATATAATTAAATTATAATTCGGAAAACGACATGTTAGAAGTTAATTTGATTACAAATATGATGTGTACCGACCTATTTAGAGTTCTCAACTACCAAAATATAATGGCGGGAGTTATGTGACATGAAAACCACAAGTGGTATAAGGATGATTATTGTCACGAAATGTAGGGAAATTTCACACTAATCGTAATAGAAGAGAAGAATAATTTAATCAAGAATCTAAATGACATAGGCAATCACATAACACACCGATATTTTACTTTGGAACCCTTAATCGGGATAAACCAACATTCCTTTGAGTGTTCTTCCCCTTTGTTTTATTATTCAATTAGAATAAAAGGTTACATGCCTAACCTTTGTCCACACCTAAAACACAATCAACATCATACCCTCTTGTAGAGGAAAGAACAACCATGTAGCCAAATAGGCTTACATATGCATGACCTACACATGAATTAACCTACATAAGTGTATTACATGATTTTTTTATATTCATTATCCTTTCATCCTTACAAAACACCGCTTTTTAGGCTTTAGAACAGGGGACAAAAAAATATTTGTGCCCAAAACATGGTTACAGATCCATGCATATCATTGGCTACAAATCCCACAAATATCGGGATTCTATTACAATCAACTCCAAGTCAGGTTTATCAGTCGACTACCATTCACCCTTCATTTAGTATCTAGTCGGTCGTCTCACAGTTGCACTTCCACCTATTGTTCGTTGACTTGTCATTGATATATTTCACTTCGAATTTACCTGGTCGACATCCTTGACCATCGACTTGTTTTTGATCCACCTTGACCTTCGACCATAATTCGATGTACCTCAACTTGACTTTCACCGCAAAGAATATAACAACCAAACATTATCCCACTTGTTGTCTTCTTTGTTGAAACACGAGATTCGATAACTTTAATTAACAGACCCGAGGAACAATTCTCATTGCCTCTCTGCACCAAGAGAACTTCACAACACTCACAAACTTGGTCAATGAGTCTGCTATGGTTTCCAACGTGTCTAATTTCTCCAGTAGCACCTTGTTACTCTCCACCATATATATTACGAAATGGTATTGTACATCAATGTGCTTAGTCTTTGAATGATAAGCAAGGTTCGTTTCCAGAAATATTTCACTTTGAGTGTCACAAATGACCTGCATAGCTCTTTTCTCAAACTCAATTCCTGAACACAACCTTTGAATCTATACAACTTATTTTCTTCCATTAGTGGCCATCATGTATTCAATTTTTATTGTCAAAAAGGCTACAACTACTTGTTCCTTACTCATCCAGCATATTGCTCCACCAACCATATTGAAGAAATATCCACTGGTTGACCTCTGTCAATACAAATCTCCAAACCAGTTGGCGTAAAAAAATCCATGTACATTTACTTTACCACGGTCACCTCCAAGTTTTCCTTGCTAGCATATAGCATAGTCTTTCGTGCAACACAAATACCTGAATACTCTCTTGATAGTTGTCAAGAGGTGTCGACATGTACCTTCTCAACACTACCATTACATGGGAAATGTATGGTCAAGTGAAAATCATCTCATACATTAGACTACAAACAACACTTTCATAGGGAACACGTGCCATGTCCTCTATTTATTCTTGTGTCTATAGACATTGTTCAGTGAAAATCATTGCTCCAATATAATTTCCACCTTCATTGTTTTGCAATCCTGCATGTTGAAATGCTTCATAACTATTTCAATATTCTTCGTATAATTCAACTAGATATTTCTATCACCTCGATCTCTCTTAATATTTATTCCTAGAATGAATTTAGCTCCACTGATATCCTTCATGTCTAACTTGGAGGAGAGTTTCTTCTTCACCTCCTTTATTTCTTCCATTTTGTTTCCAATCAACAACATGTCATCGACATACAAAGATACATATATGAAAGGACCACCTTCTTCCTTGGAATATATGTAGTGATCATATTTTCTTCTCATAAATGCCAAAATATGGATGTATATGTCAAACTTATCGTACCACATCGTTGGCGAGTGCTTTAGACTGTAAAGGGATATTTTGAGTTTTCACACCAATTGTTGCTTTCCCTTTACTACAAATTGTTCAGGTTGTTTCATGTATATTTATTCTTCAATGTCCCCATGTAGGAATGCTATTTTCACATCCATATGTTCTATTTCCACATGAAGTGTTGAAACCATAGACATTAGTACTCTAATGGAAGTTAGTTTTTCAAAAGGGAAAAAAATCTCACCGAATTTGAATCCCTCAAATTGGAAATAACCTTTCTCTACTATTCGAGCTTTGAAATTCTCGACTTGACCTGTGAAATTCTTATTCTTCTTGAACACCCACTTGCTACCGACGATATTTATTCCATTAGGTAAATTGAATAAATCCCATGTCTCATTATTTTACAAGGATTCCATCTCTTCAACCATGAAATCCCTCCATAGTTTACCCTCGACCAAGTCGACTGCCTCACCGACTTGCTTGGGCTCATTGTTGATGGAAGTTAACAGGAATGGGCAACAAAATTTGGGTGGAATATACCTTTCAAATAGTTTTCTTATTCTTTCTGAACTCCTTATAACCAGACTGAGTTGCTCTACCTCTTCCTCAGATTCAGTTGACTCATATGAATCATCTTCTTCATTCCTCAGTTCAAACCACATCATCTGAGGATTATTCTCTGCCTGAACCACTTCGTCAATATTGGATTTACCTCCGACTTCTCTGAAGACAACATCTCGATTGTACATTTTTCTCCTTGATGCAGGATCCCAAATCTTATATCCTTTCATCCCTTCTTTGTATCAGATGAAAAATACATGTTACTACCTTCTTTTCCATCTTCCTTTTTTTTTCCTTGGGAACATGAAAAAATGCATCAAAACCAAATAATTTGAGATGTTCCACCGAAGGATTCTTACCAGAAAATACCTCATTTGCAATCATTTTAACTTGCACAGATGAACAATACATATTTACCATGTATATTCTAGTCTCAACTACCTCTACCCATAATTTTTGTGAGAGTCCAATACCACTGAGCATGATCCTTACCTTATCCATGATTATTTTGTTCATTCTCTCAGAAACTACATTTTGATGTGGAGTATAAGGTGTGGTATTTTGGTTCACACTATGCCACACTACTTACATAACTAATCAAATTCCTTTCCACATAATTCACCACCATTGTCATTCCTCATCACATTAATCCTTTTATCTCTTTGGTTTTCCACGAGATCTTTAAACTCCTTAAATCTCTCAAAAACCTTGTTAAGCCCTAATATTGGCTCATTACCCCTTAATTGGGGCATATCATATTAGTAATGTTATTTTATTTATGTTGGCTTTAGGCCATTAGTTGTAATTATACCTCCTAGTCTCCTATATATACCAAGGAGACATTTTCATTTT
>ML781884.1:246688-260680 GCA_009831015.1 Picea engelmannii | reverse complement strand
TCTTGGGAGGATCATGTGCGACATGTTGACAAGGTGCTACAACTACTAAAGGAGAAACAACTATATGACGCAACCTTCCCCACTCCTCGGAGAACGATCTCTCTAACCAGGACCTTCTCTAACTTTGGCCCGAAGAGCTAAACTGCCCCTCAACTTCCTCGTCAGAAGTTCTTTACCCACAACAACTCTCCACTGATCTCCCTTCAAAATCGGGAAATCGAAATTCGCGATTTCTGGGATCGCGTGATTCTCACCTCACGATTCCCCGAAGTCCAATGCGAGTCAACGTTGACTTCCCTCCGCTATCGGAACTTCTCTTCGTCGGGAAATTTCCACTCGCGATGTCAACACTTGGGAGTTCAAAACTCCAAAACCCGATGTGCCGACCCTCCAATACAATGCCACCTGTACTCCACTAGCTTCCGGGGTCCCACGCTGCCACGTCACCTTCGGGATATCGCGGTTCACGAATCCGTCATGCAAGAGTTCTCTCTCATCGAGAACCCCGACTCCCCAAACCCCGATATGATGGAATTCCTTGACATGCGTCCCCACAATCAACGGTGGTGATCCTCTCGGAATATCACGGATCGCGGTATCATAAATTCCGCTCAGGAAACTCCGTGCTCCAACTTGCGATGTGCCGATATGCGATGGCACGCGCCAATCCAACGATCCCTCTGATCCCAGATCGACGGCGCTACTTCCTCCTGAGCTCCACACCCATGAATGTTCGCGCCTTTAACCTTCTTGCAGCTTTGGAAGATCCAATGGTCCTCGACATCTTGTGAAGTCTCTTCAGGAGATTTCAACCGTCCATTCGTCCTCTAATATTTCTTGCGAGACGAACTAAAACACTTCCTTCGTGAAGACTTGTTCAAACCCTCGCCAACCTGTGGAACTTTTCTCCAGCGTTCCACAGCACTCCTGCAATTCTCCTCCTGCGAACTATAGGCCTATTCCTCCTGATCTTATTCTTGCTTCACAAGTCTTTATGAGGACTTGTCGCACTCACTCCTTGCAACAAAGCTCCGAATACGGCTAAGTATTGGAACTCTCCAATCCTGCACACTCCTGCAGCAGAAATATCAATTCCCTTTGCTCAGAATCGCAACCCTGAGTCTTCGTCCAGTCTGCGCATGCTTCACATGACTCTAGTGTCAACCTGCACTTCTGAGATGAATGGAAACAAAAGCTCTCTCCAAGTAAACCCTGCAGTCACGCACTCCTGCGGACAAATTCAACTGCACTCCTTGCAGGAATTCTCTGGCTCACTTAGAGAAACAATTGAAACTCATTCACTCATCCTCTCATATTCCTAATCAATCATGAAAACACATACACAGCACATAGAAAAATGCATGACAGAAAGCAAACATCTATGAGCAAAACATCAACACACAGAGAAATAACACATAACCATGGAATTGAATCAAAGCTTTCTCTTATTAATTCAATCTCTGTACATGGGTGTCCTCCTTACAATTCTCTGCTCTGCTCTTCTTGATCCTGTTCCTCACATGTTACAATGTACAAAGGAGGGTGTCTATATCCCGTTTTCCCTCTCGAATTCTACAACTATCAAATCTACAATTAAATTCCTATCTAACAGCATTAAATCTATTAAATGCCTTCCTATCTACTAAGGATGAGAGCTTAAAGGCTCAAGGTCCCATTTACAATACAAAGTGCGCTTCTTTATGAATGACTTCATTAAAGAGTGGCGCAACGATCCCAAAGTAATTCAAAATGTATGCTGGCGCTGTCCAGATATCTTTTATGCTCCACGCGCTGGCTCGCTTAATGAGTGAGCGATGCTCCTGCATCACTATATGCCAAACCACCCAAATGTTTCTTTGGATTAAAGGAGGTAGAGTATTTAGGTCATATTGTATCTCATGAATGTGTCAAGGTAGACCCTAATAAGATTAAGGCCATGATGGACTGGCCGATTCCCAAAACATTAAAGAATCTTGGAGGATTTATGGGTTTGACAGGTTACTACCACAAGTTTGTTCGGAACCATGGAATAATAGCAGCACCTTTAATGACACTAACTAAGAAGGATTCATTTTCATGGACTCCAGAGGAAACTAAATCTTTTGAACAACTTAAAGAGGTGATGTGTAAAGCTCATGTCTTGACCACTCCAGACTTCACAAAAACCTTTATTGTGGAATTTGATGCCTCAGGAAATGGAATTGGTGTTGTCCTAATGCAAGAAGTAAGCCCCCTGGCTTTTGAAAGTTGACCACTCAAGGGAAAGGACTTACACAAACCCATTTATGATAAGGAAATGATGGCAATACTACATGCATTGAAGAAATGGCATCCTTACCTAATAGGTGGGAACTTCAAGGTCAAAAAAGATGATGATAGTCTTAAATACTTCTTGGAACAAATACTATCTTCAGAAGAACAACAAAAATTGGTAACCAAGATATTGGGTTATGATTTTGAAATCATTTACAAAAAGGGGAAGAAAAATGTTGTGGCAGATGCACTCTCAATAAAGGATGAAGATGTTGAGGCCTTTCTCTATTATATCTCGATCATCCAACCCGATTTGATAATAGAAGCAAGGGATGAATGGAAGAATGACGAAAAAAGTGTGGACTCTCATTCAAAGGTTGCAGCAGGATTCCAGTGCATCAGATACATTTACATGGAAAAATGATTTCCTATGGTACAAAGATTGCTTATATTTATGTAAGAACTCCCAACTCAAACAAAAGGTACTATTGGAATTGCACACCTCTCCAGTAGGAGGGCACTCGGGATTTTTGAAAACCTACCATAGAGTCAAGAAGGATTTTTTTTGGGATGGCCTTAAAACTAATGTTCAAAGGTTTTTGGTAGAATGTTTGGTTTTCCAACAAAATAAGGTGGAAACAATTAAGACCCCAGGCCTTCTACAACCATTATCCATCCCATGTCAACGTTGGGAGGAGGTTTCCATGGATTTCATCACAGGGTTACCAAAGTTTGAAGGAAAGAGTGTCATCATGGTGATTGTTGATAGACTGGCCAAGTACGCACACTTTTGTGCACTCTCTCATCCCTTCAATGCTAGTACAGTTGCCACCACATTCATGGAGATAGTTCAAAAGCTACATGGAAGCCCAAAGATTATTGTAAGTGACAAAGATCCCATCTTCACTGGACACTTTTGGAAAGAATTATTTTCTTGTTTGGGTACTCAATTGGCTCATAGCTCATCCTATCATCCTCAATCTCATGGACAAACTTAGATAGTGAACAAATGTCTAGAAGACTACCTTCATTGCTTTGTCTCTGATAAACAAACATAATGGCTCAAATGATTACCCTTGGCAAAATGGTGGTATAACACTTCCTTTCATACTGCAACAAAAATGACACCATTTATGGAACTTTATCAATACCACCCTCCTTCCATCACTTCTTCTCTAAAAGAAAAATCTAAGGTTCAAGCAGTGGAAGATCACATCGAGAATCAACAAAAATTTCTCCAAATCTTAAAGGACAAATTGATCATGGCACATAATCGCATGAAACAACAAGTAGATCAACATCATAGTGAAAGAAGTTTTTAAGTAGGGGATTGGGTGTTTTTAAGACTACAACCATACAAACAGATGTCCCTCAAGCAAGCCAAGAAGGATAATAAATTATCACCAAAGTACTATGGCCCTTATAAGGTGTTGCAAAAGATTGGTAGTATGGCATACAAATTGGAGTTGCCTACATCTTCACCAATACACCCAGTTTTCCATGTTTCATGCTTAAAGAAGGTTATAGGTGACAAGATCCCAGTTCAAACTATATTGCCAAAACTTGATGAGGAAGGAAAAATCATATTGGAGCCTGAAGCCATCACTGACACAAGAATTCACCAGCTAAGGAATAGATCCATTTCAGAGTATCTCATTAAATGGAGGAATCTATCGGATGAAGATTCCACTTGGGAAGATGAGTCTTTTATATAGAAGCATCCAGAGTTACTCAAGCATTGCAGACAACACTTGTCTCAAGGGGAGGGGCATGTTAAGCCCTAATATTGTCTCATTACCCCTTAATTGGGGCATATCATATTAGTAATGTTATTTTATTTATGTCATCTTTAGGCCATTAGTTGTAATTATACCTCTTAGTCTCCTATATATACCAAGGAGACATTTTCATTTTGAATCATCTTGTACTTGAACATTTAAGTGGGGTAAAAGGAGGTTTCCCCCTCGAAGAGGCTTATTATCTAAAGTTATCTCTTTTTCAAGGCATTGAGTACTTTTTCTAAGGTTTTTCTATGCTATATTGATATTTGGTTCTTAACAAACCTCTAATTTATTCCTCAAGAAATATATCCATATCTTCCTGGAAAAATCATCTAAGAAGCACACATAATATAAGGATCCACCAAGTGAAGGCACTGTAACCGGGCCAAACATATCATTATGCACCAGTTTGAGAATCCCATTTTCCCTTGTCCCTCCAGATGGCAACCTCACCTGACTTTGTTTCCCATGTATGAAATGTTCACAAATGTCAAATTCTAAACCACATTCAGGAAAACCTTTGACCATACCTTTTCTTTTCATATCTCGAAGTCCCTTTTCTCCAATGTGTCCCATTCTCTCGTGCCATAACTAGGTCAGGTCGATCTCATCATGTATTGTCGAGTTGGTTTCAACCAACATGGAACAAGTTGAGTCGAGTTGAGTTGACATTGAGTCTGGCCAAATCACACTCAAGTTGATTTCAGGAACAGTGATGTTGTTACATCGGGTCATGTCGACATTTCGTAACAGCTTGTACAGGGTACCAATCTGAACTCCTATCATTAATACCATCACACCTCTAACCATATTGCATGAATCCTTCAGAAGCATAGTTTTCACACCTACATCACTCATGTTGTTGATAGATATTGGATTTCTTGCAAAACTCAAAATGTGTAGCACACATGGAAGGGTTCTTTTCCTACCATCCTATAGTGTCAGTCGAACTCTTCCCCATCTGACAATTTTGGTTGTTGAGTCATCCACGAAGAGCACATCACCCCCATCATATCATTGTTACTCACATAGCCATTCTTTTATGTGGTTTCATATGATAGGATTCCCTTGTGTCAATAAAAAAAACATCTTGATTCGATTTTGTACTGGTCGATGCCAAATATACATCACCTCCATTGTCTGAGGTCGTCTTTCTCTCAGTCGACTGCTTCTCGTTGGATCCAACACTTGATTTTTTTTCCTTCAATGTACAATCCTTTTTGTTGTGCCCAACTTTACTACATTTCCAACATCTTGATGTCGATAGAACCATGGATTAAGATCTACCCTTCGACTTGAAATTTATACGATATAATTTTCCTTTATCTCTCTCTACCGGTTAACCTATCACTACCAGAGCATATTTGATCGATACTTCCATGTTCTTCCTCCTCATTTCGAGAAGAAACCACACACTCTAGTGATAATGTGGTTGTATTACTCCCAATAGCCATGACTAGTCTATCCAATGAGTCTAGAAAATAAAATAATATGTTGATACATTTCTCCTCATTAATGATATTAATATCCACAAACAATAACTGGCTTAACACAGTATTAAACGCATTTAAATGATCAGTCACAGGACTTCCATCACTCATCCTTAGAAGATACAATTTCTTTATGAGAAACAACCTATTTAAGAGAGATTTTGATTGGTATAAGCTTCCCAACTTGTCCCACAGTTTCTTGGTTGAATCCTCACCCGAGACATTAACTAGCCCCGAATCTACAAGAAAAGTTGAATCATACTTCTTGATCTTCTTTCGAGTTTCCCCCATTCCTCCATCAACATGCCTGTCAGATGGATAACCGGACAAACCGTTGTCCATTGTTCTCGATCCATGAAAAGATCTTTGATTTTAATCTTCCAAAGTTCAAAATTCTGGCCAATGAATATTTCTATCTCTATTCTCGAACCCCTAACCATTCTTTACCACAATATTTAACAACATTTATGACTTACGACTCTTACATTACCTAGGGTTTAGTTCTCAGATTCAATATTGGAAAATCAATATGTGATATACTCACCAAAACATAACACTTCTATAAACACTCACTTGTCAAGGAAAACCTAAGATATGATACCACATGTCAGGAAATGAAAGTAAATTCCAGAGTAATCCTAGCATAAGAGAAGAATAAATTAATGAAGAACACAAATGACAAAATAAATCATAGAGTACACAAATATTTTACAATGGAACCATTAATCGGGAGAATCAAACATTCCTTTGAGAGTTATGCTCTCTTGTTGTCTTATTCAATCATAATAAAAAGTTACATGCCTAACCTTGGTCCACACCTAAGACATAATCGACATCATACTCTCTTGCATAGGAAAGAACAACCATGTATCCAAATCGTCTTACATATGCATGACCAACAACCTATACCTACACATGCATTAGGCTACATAAGTGTATTACACAATTTGTTTTTTATTCATTAGCCTTTATGATCTTACAACACACCTTACAACCTTGGTTACAAATCCCATAAATCTTCAGATTCTTTTATAGTCGACCCGAAGTTGGGTTTACTAGCTGACTACCAGTCGAAATTGATTTTGTCTTTATTCAATCATCTCACACTCATAGTTCGATCTCTTGTTGGTTGAATTTCCATCAATATCTTCGAATTTGACTTTAGTCGGTCGACTTCCTGGACCTTCGAATTTTTGTCGATCCATCTTGACCTTCGACCGTCAGTCGATCTACCTCGACTCGACTCTCACTGCAAAGAAGATAACAACCCAACATTTATAAGAGGTTTTTTGGATTCACTATTTGTTTCTCACAAGAAATATATAATTCCATGTACCCCTCTAGTGGTTTGATGGTATCAAGAGTTTTCACTCTTATAAATACTCATGTGTTTCTGAAACCTTAGAGATCTCCTATCCGTTGATTATATTTAATATTGATCGTTATATTTAGGTGTTAGTAATTACATTGTTTACAACTTCCAATTATATATTTTATGTTTTTTAGTAATTCTTTGGGTCAAAAAGTTCTTCATTTAGTCTCTTTTTCATTAAAATTTTAAAATATTGCCTTCTAATATGAAAAATCAAAGGTAACAAGGGAATTAAATGTTGATAAATCCGATAAAATAGAACATAATTTCCAAGTTACAACAACTATGGATCCTTTCGAATATGTGAGTATATAATACTTTGTAGTATGCATAGGGAATAGGGGACCAAGACTGTAACATACCCTAGTCAAATTGAGGAACATGAAGAGTGGAAAATACATTAAAATTAAGATTTTCTACTTCATATTTTCTTGTAGATTACCAAATTCATATCACACATATATTTAACCATTTGAATCATACCATTTTTCTAAATGCATCTAATAGCATATATTAAAAAAATGAATGCATCCAGTAAGCACACAACAAACACACAAAATTCATATAGACCATTTGCGTAACAAAATAAACATAATATCATTTCGGAGAACTTATTAGTTAATAATTAACTAACTAGATGCGTATGAAGGATGGACCTACCATCCATATGCATTATTGTTTCTTTTATCTCAATGGTAGGCTACCCCGAGATAAGGCTATGAGCCCACAAGGAGAGCCAAACCTCTTGGTTTTCCACTCTCCACACACATCAACCCCAAAACGTAGCTTCTACTCTCACAACACATCCAATCCTCTAGCTCTCTTCTCCACAACATTCACAACCCAGGAAATGTACCCCCTTCACTACTCATGATCTTTCAAGCTATACTATTCATTAATAAAGGCTTCCACTTCACTCCCTTGGATAGGAATATCTTAGCTAGGGACTCAAGGAACTCTCAGCTTCTTTAGTAGTTCTCATAGAAACGTTCACAAGGCTCTTGAGGCATTTCTTCCCCATGAGAAAACACTACATTACTATATGCCGTTTTACAAGCATGCATACCTATTTATAAACATAATACATATCCAAACCATGGTTTCCTTTAAGCACAACATGTTTGGTTCTCTTCCTAGCACTCAACTCCTCCCTTGTTACCCAAAATATGCATGGAAAAAAATATCTTCTTTGGCCACACAAATTTCCTTTTCCTCAAGCTAGTTGACTTCTCACTCCACCCAATGTTGATTATACATTAGCCCCATGCTCCAAAATAACTATGGGATGTTAATCTCACATGCACCCTCTTATATAAAATTAATGATTGACTTTTGGAACACTCCACGAAAAAATAGAAGGTTATACAAAATGACAATAGTTTCATAATTGTGGTTAGATTAATACACATGAATAAGACCCCCTTGGACCCCTCTCTCTTGTGGAATCATAGCCCCCCATCATTTTCATCCCTCTCATATCGCAACAAACGTTTACTACTTTTATTAATCATTTCATTGTACATAGTTTGGCCATCAACCATTTTAATCCATACAATCTCTTTGCCCCAATATATCTTCCCACCAGCCTAATTAACATTTTTACAGTTACATTATAATTTCCAGGGATTAAAACTAGGGATGTTACAAAGACAAGCCTCAAATTTTTCTTTATATGGAGAAAAAAATAGAGTTTAACATGTGTGGGTCATAGACATAATAGAAACCCATCTTATTTGGCATGATACTCATTCTCAAAAAATGATTTTAAACTCATGTTGGTTCTTTGTTGTGCATAATGAAATATGGAAAAGAGATGTAGTATATCGGGTATTCAACCCAAAAACTATAACCATGACTATGAATTCTATTTCCCCTTACACATTTAATGGAACTTAAACATTTACACTATAAACAATTTAATAATGAACACATATTTATAGAAAGTATATTCTCTATCTACATTAATAATGGGCCTACATATCAAATACATTGTGTTATCCATCCCTCCATGGACATACAAGTTGGTTCATTCTCTCCTTGGAGAAGTTTACTCCTTTGTGCACACTCGTTACTAGAAGTTGGGGTCAATCCAATGAAAATGTCACCAGGTTTCTCCTCTATGCACTCTCCTTAGTGGCTAACATTAAGAACCATGCAGCGAGCCAATCATTCAATCACTGCCTAGTGCATCCTACCTCTTCAATACACATTATTCACCATAGAATATACACGATGAAAAGGTAGTGAAAAATTATTATTATTGTGATTGTGAGTGGGTTTATTTGGTCTTAGGTTTGGTGCAAGAGTTTTATGTTTGATTTTTTTTTTGTTTATTTTCTATTTGTTTTAATTTTTTGTTAATTTTTTATTTTTTATTTCTTTGTGTGTGTGTGTATAACCCCCATAACCCATAAACCCCCCTAACCCCTTAATCCAAAACTCCTAACCCTTGACCCTAAACGACATCCAAAGCCCCCAAATTGTTTTTTTTAAATATTGTATGGGCTACCATATGATGCTTGCAGCTCAAAAGTTCCATTTGGAGCATGCACATGATTCCTATAGTGGATGAGAGTGGAGGGTTAAAAGTTTACTAACGCTAGTTGGTGGAGGGTTAACATGTTGTGGTATGTTATCAATATTGATTGATAGTTAAAATGAATTAGCACACTCTCAGTATGGGTTAGGAGGTTATAAGGTGGTGCGTTATGATAGAAATGATGTTCAATGACTTCTAACCAACACATGATACATAGAAAATGGAATAAGAGTTAACAACACATTATTAACATATATAATAAAACACTTTAAAGATAATAAATCGTAGAAATTATATAATCACATAGTTCGACCTACTTTTCAACAATTCAATATCATTGATCTTATTCTTCATCCAACTCCATTGCTATGTTATATGATTTAGAATTAATGTTTAAAGGATTGGACATAGAAACATAATCATCGGTTTCATTTTCTATAATTTCATCCTTGAATGATCATCAAGAACATTTCCATCTACATCTAGCTCAAATTCTTCTACTTTCTCATCTGACACATCTACTTCCATCCATGATTGAGGTTTCGGTCATGGTAGGTCTCTCAAGATTTTTATATAATTTATACTTATATTTTTATAAAATATGTGTTATACAATTATCTATAATCCCCATAACCCCTAAACCACGTATAGATCCCCCCCCAAAATATTCTCTATGCTAATCCTTGGAATGGCTACCATATGACACTTGCATCTCAAAGTTTCCATTTAGGTCTCGGGTAGTGGTTTTGGAGCATGAACATGGTTCCTATGGTGGATGAGGGTGGGGGGTTAAAAATTTACCAAGGTTAGTGGGTGAAGGGTTAAACAATTATTGTAAATTATCAATATTTATTGATAGTTCAAATCAAGAAACACATGCTCTATATGAGTTATGGGGTTAATGGTTGGTGGGTTATGAGAGAAATCAAGTCCAATTGCTTCTAACCAACCAATCATAGATAGAAAATGGCATAAAAATTAACAACACATAACTAAACCATAAAAGAAAATAACTTAAAGAGAATATATCATAGAAAACATATAATCACATACCTCAAACTACATTTTGAAAATTCTATAAAATTTACCTACTTCTTCATCCAACTCTATATCTATATCATCCATTTCAGAATCGATGTTGAAAGGATTGACCATAGAAACATCATCATCAATGCCATTTTCAATAATTTCATTGTTGATATGATAATTGAGAACATTTTCATCTGCATATAGATCGACTTCTTCAAATTCATTGTCTAACACATCTACTTGCAACCATGATCAAGGTTTTGTTAAAGCATGTAGATGAGGATACTTGGAGAGAAGAGGAACACGTGGAAACTAAACCAATGGTCTCAATTAGTGAACCCTGTAAATAATATTATAATTATATTTGTATTAATGGAATACTTCAATGAATAATAACTAACCATGTCAATTTAACCCCTTTTTTATCATAGTCAATTCCCCTTTGCACCAACATATCTGCACATGCATTCTTTCTTTCTTTTCGCTTTAATTTTTATTTTTCTACCTTCTATGCATGAATCATATTATGTTAATTTGAATTATTTTCTAGTAGATAGATTGGGTATGTTTAATTTAGCGTCATTCAAGGGTGGGGGTGAGCAGCCAAATGATATTCCACCTTGATGTGGTTGGCCCTATTCAACAGATAATAAATTATTCTCAAAACCAAGAGAATTCCATTAAGGTATTCCACTTTATTATTTCTAGAGTCTTGTACATTGTGTATAGGACAATCTCATGTATGGTCTTTGTGAGCTCTAATTGAAAGGTTTTATTTCACTACATTTTTCACTTTTTCAACCTACTGTGCATTTTGACCAATTATTTTTTCCTTGCCAATTTTTATGTAGGTTGAATCTATTGTAAATGTAGGTCTTGTAGTATACATATTTCCATGTGGATTCTAGGCCTAATACCATCACAGTTAGCATTGAGAATAGGGTTAGTTCACCGTGTTTATCGCAAAGGGATTAAAGCTTCCAAGAGTCATAATGTTGAACGGGTTTATGAAAGATCCCCCTTTAATCCCTCATAAACAATCCTTGCATGACATGTGTTAATCAATTACTATAACTTTAACAGCTCTAAAGTCAAAATTTCCCTTGTACCAGTTAATAATTGTGAGTGTTATGTTTTTTTTGTCAACAAGTTGGGAAAAATTATTTATTAGTGTAGAAATACTACTTTTCCTACCCATTTATCATACATGCCCAAAAATAAGATTAAGCATACCATGTTGAATCTCAAGAAATTCAATTTTGCATGGTGATCTGATTGTTATTGTGACATGCACATCTACATGCAAATAATATGATTTTATGGATGTCTTACAGTTATAATGCTGCAGGGTGTTTGTCTTATTGTAAAGATTGCATGTGTCCTAGAAAAACAAACATAGTGTCAATAATTATGCTAGTTTCTAAGCATTTACACAGTAATAATTCATGGTGAAGTTTTATACAAGGTTCGATTTTCATTCCTATGAGATTAAGGTATCCTTTACCATAAATATTTTTTAATGTAAGTAGTTTGGATTTAAATTTTATAATTCAATTTTGGTAGTCTATGTGAGATGATGCAAAAAGAGGAAGCATTCATATTACCGAGCAACCAAACCCACCTAAGCAAAAATATGTCAACTATGAAGAGGTTGAATGATTTCACAAACAAAATAATAATCTTCAAGAACATTAATTTGAACAATTTTGTAATTCATTATGCAAATTTACATTTTCACTTTTATGCATTTTTATGCAATTTTTCCTTCATACATTTTTTTTGTATTTATAAGGCAGTTTTTATCCTTGTATGTTCATCATGGGGTTTTTGGTTTCAAAATAAACAACTAGAGGTATGAATATATGTAAAACTATAAAATACAAACTCTGAAATTTGAATCACTCAATTTGGAGGTCATGTGAGTGTTAGGCGTGCATTTTATAGTAAGACAATTTTACCCTCGATTTTACAAAAAGTCTTGAATCTGGGTTCAAGTTAGAAGTCCATTTTCATTTAGAAATGCACTCAAGATGATATATTTACATTTATAATTTTACTAAATTCACCCCAAAACTTATATCACTAAGTTTGGAGCTATATAGAAGCATGGGTCTTCATTTCCATTAGGACACCTTCTACTATTTTGGTCTCTCAATTTACATGACATATTTTGCCACTTTTACACAACAACCACTTTTTTTTTTCAACTAAAAATGTAAATATGTAGACAGGTCTAGAATTATCTAATACACCCTTAAAATCATGAAGCACTCAAATTGGAGGCGTTTTATGTAACATCCCGCTCTGGCGCACTTACAAAACTTATTCTTTGAGGACACTTGCCCGCAAGTGATATGGATTTTTATGATGATAAAAATTTTTCCTTCATTATGATGCGTTAAGTTAGATGACAGGATGTTTTTACTACTTTGATGTAGACAGGTGCTGCTGACTCAGTTTCATTGAGTGTGCAGGGTTTCGGACCTTGAGGATGCAGGGGAATCGGTGGAACTCCCTTGGGCTCCGGATTGAGTCAGGGAGTGTGCTATTTGGGTTGATTTGTTACGGTGATATTGCTTTGTTTTGATGATATGATATTGATTTTATGATATGTTGTTGACATTCTGACACGATGGTTGATGATGCAGGCTGACGATAGCTTGCCGACCAGACTCACATATGGAGTAAAGGGGCCACACATGATTTCCAGAGAGGTTGAGGGAGAGGTGTGGACAACAACCCTGCCACAGCCTACTAGCACTCCCGTTGTGGCTCGAACTGTAGGTTAACGATTACCTAGTTCGATAAGATCCACGATGCCGTGAGGGCAGACTGCGACAGTCGCTCACGATGATTCTAAGGGGTGCACAATAAGGCGGGGGCCTTATTCCTTAGAGCCCTTAGTCTCCCACAAGTTCACCTGGCGGAGTGTTGACTCCAGGGATTATAGATGTCTACCAATCCGTCAAGTCGGCGAGTGGCACCCTTGGAGCACGTGGTGCATCCTGAAGGACACGTCGCGCAAAAGAAACACAAGTGGGCGAGTGGCACCGTTGGAGCACGTGGTGCATCCTGAAGGGCACGTCGCACCACAGAGGCAAACGAGGCGGGTGGCACCCTTGGAGCACGTAGTGCGTCCTGAAGGGCACGTCACATGGATGATGATGATGAGACAACCTAGATGACCCTAAGACCTTAACGCATGATAAAAAAATTTAAAAAACGAATCCCCTAATGAATTGTCTCCTAGTTCAATCTAAACCTAAATTTAAAACATCTCAAAGATAACATTTTGCTAAGCCCTGAGAAAAGATCCTACAAAATTAAACACAAGGGCGTAAACTAAAACCCTCCTTTGTGTTAGTTAAAGTCTTCTTAAACTAAGGGGGGGGTAAAGTAATGAGGGGGATAAATTAATTGAAGCCCAGGGTTTTTAAATGTTAAAGAAGATTAAAATTATTTAAGAGAGGGAGTATACAAATTTAGGATTTAAAAAAAATATATATATATATATTGAAAAGACTATTA
>ML781884.1:234484-246663 GCA_009831015.1 Picea engelmannii | reverse complement strand
AAAAAAAAAAAAATAATAATAATGATAAAAGAGAGAAATAAAAAAAAATAGAAATGAGGAAACTTGTAATAAAGGAAACTTAATAATGGAAAGTAGGAGACATAGGGTAAAAAGAGAAAATGAATCAGCATTTAAGGAGTTACTAAAAAAATCAGAAACTTCATTTTAGGAATGTTATTAAAAGCATGAGAGGGGATCTAGGAACCCTAGGAGTAATTTTAGGAGCGACTTTAGGGGGAGTGAGGGAAATGAGTCTTTTTTTTAATTTAAAGAAATTAATTTGGAGAACCATGGGGGATGAGTGACACTTGGACGACAGAGAATGTTTAGAGGTTGTCATTAAAAAAATTAATTTAATAATGGTTTAGGAAAGTAGGTGGGTCTCAAATTTCTATAAAAGAAGGGGAAAAGAAGGAAGAGGGATGATCGGTTAGCGTAACGTTACGCTGTCGAATTGTGGCTTGACGGATTGCTTGTGAGGAGTTGGGTTTATCTCAGTTGTGTTGGAGTGGTAGCTCAGCCGTGGAGGCGAACTGAGAAGCTAGTCTTATCTCGGGTTCTTGTGTGGCCCCTTTGCGGCTCGAGGGGCTAAGGGGGAAGCAGAGTACCCCTAGCAATTGGCTGGGAGGTACCGGTGAGTGTTCCACGGTCGGCAAGCAGGAGTGGTAAGGAGCGCGGGACTTCGATCGAGGCGCGGACAACATACAAGGCAGGCACAAGGAATTCGGTACGCTCGTTTAATATATTTATTAAATCTGAACTATAATGACTTCCATTTTTGTTGACTGATTTTATATCTAATACGATGTGTTCATTAAATCCGAATTTAAATGGCCTCCATATCTATCAAATGTTTAATCAATGACAAACTGTTTTTGTAGTTTCAAACTGATAGGATAAATCCGAATGGAAACTGTTCGATGTATATAAAAAAACTGTATTATGTCTTCCAGATCTCATCCTGAGCGAATTGTAGAGGTTGGATTAAAATTCGGAGGGAATTTAGGAGTCTTCTCTTAATCCATTTGATAGCTGTAAGAATTTTGTGAATTTAACCAGTTACATAAACTATTAAATGTTCATAAAATTGAATACGGCTTTCTTTGTGTTTGAGACTTTTATACAGTTTTTAAGTTTGAAATATTTTATTTATCTTGTTGTCAAATTTAGCATCTTATTAAAATATTCAAATCATGATAAACTTGAATATTTTTTTCCTTTTGTTTTGAAAGTTTCTCGTTATGTCCTGTGAGGAGAGTTTTCAGGATTAATTGGAACATTCAGTGTTATTGATTTCGCTTGAAATTTAATTGTTTATACATTTAACAATGTACTATCACATTATCACGTTTTAAGCTTTCTTTTAATTGAAAATCATGTTTTTTTTATATATGAATTTGTTTCTCCAAATAAAAATTTGATTGTTTTCATGTATCCATAATTCAAACATTAGTTTAATTGACATCATATTTTTATCTTTAAATGATTGGCGAATTTAACCAGTTACATGAATTTAATTACGCCTTCCAGATCTCATCCCGAGCGAATTGTAGAGGTTGGATTAAAATTCAGAGGGAAGTTAGGAGTCTTCTCTTAATCGATTTGACTTGGTTGTCGGGCCTCGGGCCCTTTATCTTTTTACATTTTGGAAAAATTTAAAACCCCGTCTTTCCCGAAGGTAATTTTCCCTTGCCACTTTTGATTCACAACCTCAATTGAGGCCTTCCTCTAGGTGCTCCACTTCTTGTTTCCGTGCGTTGGGAAAGGGATCTGGTGCGTGTGGATTGTTAAAATTTCTGGGCGAGGACAGTGGAATTAACACCGAGTTTTAGGGTTGTGTAGTTCGGGCAATTTTTTTTTACTCTCTGCAACTTTTTAAAAACCCGCCTTCACATCCAGGTTGAACGATTTCTTCCTTATGGCTCCCTGAACCTACCTCCACGTGTAGCTTGACTGACGCTTTCCTTCCAGGGGGATACTCCAGTGATGCCATGCGCAGCTTTACTGCGTTAGGGTGACTGTAGCCATTACCGTTTCACTTTTCCAGGAGAGACAGATGAATTATTAGGTCCTGTTCTCTAATGGATGACAAAAAATTATGTGCGTATCCTCTATTTTAAAAATCGGATCCCTTAAACCCTTCATGGGCGTGTTGTACGGCTGAGAGGGTATTTATCTTGACACGTTCATGAAACCTGCCGAGTCGACACCCTGGTTCTGACAGACGCCTTATGACAGTCTCCTTGATCATTGATTGTCGGCATGTACTCCCACGCTGTAAAGTTTACTAATTATTGATTTTATGCTATTTGCGTTATGGCTGGGCCGCTAACAGCTGTAATCGTTTTCTGGGGTTACTGTAAGTCAGAGCTGCTATCTTATGCAAGGGTAACCTATTAACTGTTGAAATAGGTATTAGTACTAATTATCATCCTTTAGCTCAATGCCATGACAACGTTGAAACAACGTAATTCTTATCACCATTAAACTCTCACTGTTCTTGCATTACATGGATATGGTTATCTTTGAAAGCGGTTACTGAACTTCTAATGTGATTGATAGCAAAGTTAGATATCCTATGTATGACATGTACCTTGACAATAATTTATTAGGTGTCTCCCTTGATGATGTGATTTGGTTAATAATAATTGAGTATAGGTCTCCCAATAAATTACCATACGTCTCCCTTTGGCATGGGATTGTTATGTGTCTCCCATAGTCATATTAATTTAATTGATAATGATCTAATATATGTTCCCCAATTAATTTATCTTATGTCTCCTTTTGATAGTGATTTCTTAGGAGGTTAGTTATTTACAACATTTACAAAGTTTGTAATGGGGAGCCCTTCCATATGTTGACTTTTCATTTATTGTTATTTTTATTGTCATTTTAACATGGTTACTTGAATATTGTCCTTTTTAAAAAGTGTCATTTTAAATAAGGTTATTTTGCCATTTTAAATGTGAGGTTATATTGTAATTTTCAAATATGATGATACCTTTAAATAGGATGTTTTTAAAAAAAATGTGAGGTTATATTGTTACTTCCAATGATGATGTTACCTATAATTATTATGTTATTTTAATGCGTTATTATTGAACTTTTGATCATTGATGACATCGCTTTGTGAGCTCCTCAGGTTTAAATTGAATGCTTTTATCTTGGAAGGTCATTATAATTTGGGGTTGTAGCATATAGAGGTATTGTAGTTGTAAAATCCTGGTCCGGTTATGTGAGATAAACGAAAGATGGTTAATATTTCATGACAGTGCTTTTGGAAATTTTATTGTTGTTAATAACACATATGGTGCAATAACCTCGACTCGCGGCCAATAAATTACTTGAATTTAGAAAATGAGGGAAGTTGTTGAGTCTAAACTAATGTAGAACTTGGGTGTGAGTGAGTGTGAGTGTGCACTTTTACATTTGGAGGCTCTACCAAGCTTGAGTTATTGTTTTATGGAACAATAGAAAACCAAATCCTATTGTTTTATGAAACAATAAAAACCCTAATCCTAATGGTCAATATCATCATATAAAGATAACATTATCATACAGATATAGCTCAATTTCTTTGAATTCTTTGTCTAACAAATCTATGTGATCATTTTCATCATATTATCCTTCAATATAATCTTGGTCTAGAGTTATCTTACTAAATTATGGGCACAAATCACCCTAGTATATAATTTTTAGGGTTTACGACATACCCAAAGTCCTATAACTTGTCACTTGTAAATTACCAACAACATGCATGTAGTTTTCTTCCTAGGGTGTTCATTTTTCATCATGCACTATTTTCATACATTTTCCCTTCAAGCGTTTTTAGGCTTTTTTTTTTGCATTTACAAGGAATTTTTTATCTTTTATGCAAAACATAAAAAAATTGGTTTCAAAATAGAAAACTAAAGGTTTGAACAGATCAAAATGATAAAATTCAAAATCCACAGTTTGAATCATTCAATTTGGAGGTCATAGGAGTCTTAGGCATGCATTTTACAGTAAGATAATTTTACCCTCCATTTTACAAAAAGCCTTGAATCTTGCTTCAAAGTAGAAGTCCTTTCTATTTTGAAAATGAACTTTGGATGATATAGATACATTTATAATGTTATTAACTTCACCCCAAAACTTAGAGCACTAAATTTATATCTATATAGATGCATGGTCATGCATTTCCATTAGGTCACTTTATACTATTTTGGTCTCTTAATTTACAGGGAATATTTTTCCTCGTTTACACAACAACAACTTTTGTGTTTACAAATGAAAATATCAATATTTAGATAAGTGTAAAAAATTTTAAGACACCTGCAAAAACTTGAATCACTCAAATTGGAGGTGTTTTAAGACCTATTGTGCATTTTTGTGAAGCCTGGCGTGCATTTTGCACAACGACAAAAATTACATTTTAAAAGAAAAAATATGTATTTTTTATGTGTGAGTGTGCATTTTTTTATGTGGATGCACTAAAAAGCTTGAATTATGGTCGTTTCCATATTTTTTTATTCACAACAGAGAATAAACATGAGTTTAAAATCATTTGGGGAGAATGAGCATCTTTTCAAAGAAGATGAGTTTATATTATGTCTGTGACCCACTAGTGGTATACTCTATTTTGTTTTCTCTATATAAATAAAAATTTGAGGTCCATATTGGTCCCTTATTCATTGCGCATATTACAAAGTATTATATGCTCATGCTTAATATTCTTTAATTCCCTTTCTATCTTCAATTTTACATATTTAAAGGGGGGTGTTTTAAAATATGATGAAAATGGATCTTCAATTAAGCTCCATGTGACCTAGAGAAAAGTCCAAAAGCATAAAAGATAAATATGGAAGTGCTAAATAATAAATGTTATAGTACCTAGAGCCAACAACTCATATTAAATGTAATCAATGGATGTTATAGTTCTCATAATTTAAAGTAGAATGATTAATAATGGAGTTAAAAGTCTTATACCACAAAACTGCTTGAAGTGTATGTGGCATCATATGGTTGCTGATGTGAGGAAAGATAAATACAAAAAAATTACATATTAACATTCCAATACCACTACTAGTTTGATGCAACATCATGTTTCACCACTATATTACGGTAGTTCAAAAATTTAGATAACTTGGTATATGTGAAACCCTTATCGAATTATATGTGTTTATTTTAGTGTAAAAAAACAATTTATTTTGCTTTTAAAAATTATTTTTAACCCATCGAAACTCTCGATCATCGCAACGTGACAAAATTTTCTTTCCATAGAATCACAACTTTGACGATATTTGCATGCCACATCGTTGCAATGCAGACAGACTATGCCCTCCCTCTCGTCACACCATCGATAGTTATTTCTCACCATAACATCTCAGTTCTAACGACGACACTGTCAATGCTTCGATGATACGTTGAAGGGACTTTCCGTGCCATATCGTCACTACACTGACATATTATTTTAGTATTTCAACTATCGCTTGGCAGATCAATCTTGTTCAAAAATATGCCACGTGGTAGCTTTTCTCGTCGAATGCACAGAAACTACATATATGCATCATAGTTGCGACGATGCATTTCGATCAAAGTTTGGCAGATTAAATCTCTCCACATATACTATGTGGTAGGTTTGGACATCGTAAGTACGACGCAACAACTTCAATGAACATTCAAAATCATGTGCATCAAAAGTTTGTCGTTTAGTCATCCAAATGTTGTTGTAAACACAAAAAAAAATGATGCCAAATGTACTCGCGAATGTAACTATATAAATCAAAATGATAAACTCCTAAAAAGGCATAGCATCTTTTGGAGTAAAAGAATAATTTTAGTAATTTGGTTATTGTATTGTCTTCCATTTTCTCTCTTTTATGATTTTTTTAGTTGAGTCTAGAGTAGGATTGTGTCATGATTTTGATGTTAATTTACTATACTATGTAATTTTTATGATCCATATTGGATCATTGTATTATTTTTCATCTATCTTGATTCGTTTAAAGAGGTAAAAATTGAAGGAATCAACGTGTGGGATCATTGTAATTTCCAATCCTAGTTTAGAAAATTGGGGTTTCAAACCTTTTGAATCCATTTTGACGCATCAAATAGATTTGATGGGGGTCAAAACTTTCTGGGGTTTAGCAAGGACTCATTGATGTTAGTCTACACATCAATACATTTCCAACAGTGCAAAAATTGCATCAATCAGATCTCGTATGAAATTTTTTCCCTCCTACAAGTATGTCACGTTAGCCCCCATTGGTCACATATATGTTGCTAGAAACATATCGAATTTCGTGAATATTATACAAGGCCCAAAATATTACCACAATAGAAGTTTGAGGAATTCAAAACCCTACCCCTAAATGTCTATCATGGGATGTTAAATATCGTTCTTGTAGGAGGAGAAGGGGTTCCATTCTTTAGTATAATATTTGTTCCATAGCTAAGCAGAGAAATAAGGAGTAGTATTTTGAGAGAATAATAGAGAAGGATAGATTTTTTAGTAGGAATATAGGCCATAGTATCAAAGGAAACTCCACAGATACTTCATATTTTTTTGTACTTTCATTTGAAGAAAAGAGAGCAGAGAAACAACACCTTCTAGATCGGTTTTCTCTCATATTGGGTTCCTAGGTTATATCTTCTATTAATTTGTGGATGGTGTGTGACTATTTATTTAGGTTCTCTATTTTTTTAATTTAATCAATTTCATATGTTTTTAAGGATAAAACCAATAATTAAAGAATATGAGATCTAAATAAAATTAACCTTCATAGTAAATATTTTTATATTTTGTTAGATATGTTGTGTTGAACTGTCCAATGGAATATCCATGGTAGTTTACATATTATAATAGTATTATAGTATTTTTATTGGGGGTATTTTTGATAATTTGCATGGATCCTATAATCATTTTAAGAAGAAATTCGCAGAATCCTATCCATCACTGACTAGTCTATTTATAAAAACCCTCAAGATCCAACAAAGGAGATATTTGAAAGGATTGAAGAGAACTTCATTGAAATATCTTGCAACATGTCTCTCCTCATGAAATTTATAGAAATAAATCTCAAACCGATTGAAGAGGCTGGAGGAAATAACTCTAATATCGATCACGAGGGAAATTAGGAGATAATGAAAATTGTTAAAAGGATTCAAGGAAATATCATAAGAAAGAGAAGCCCAATTCAAGTGTTGTTATCCCTTGAGATTCATTATTAAGGATGGGAGTGAAAGTGGACATAAATCCATTCCAAGGTTGATATCAATGCATTTAAATCGAGTCACTAGTTGCATCAACTAGAACTTTATTTCATTATTCACCATATAAATGAAGAACACAAGATATTATTTTACACACTGAAGTTAGAGGGCCATGTTTTAACCTAGTGGAAAGTCATACAAAAAAACTTATGCTAGAGGGTGATATACCAAAAACTCGGTGGGGAGACTTTGAAATCCTCATCAAGTCCCAATTATACCCTATCAGTTATGGAGAGGACCAATGGATCAAGTGGCACTTCTTTAGGAAGAGGTAAGGGAAGAGTGTAGAGGAGTACACCACCAAGTTTAGAAAGAGTAATCATGTTGTTCATCTCTCGCAAGATCCCATATTTACTCCTCAATTATTTGGGGGATAGACATAATCATCTAAGAAATATAGTGATTATTTTTAATCCAATTACAGTGAAAAGGGAATTTGTATAGGCATAATATCTTAAAAACATAGGAAACAAGAATGGGTATCCAAGCAGTTCCAAAAAGAAAGAGCACCAGTAAACTTCCAAGGAGGGGAAGAAGAAGTGGAAAGGAAGAAAGGATAATAATATAGTATCCACTACACATCATTGTAAGGATCCTATCAAACATTGTAACCCTTGAAATATTGATGGTCATACTGTAGAAAAATGTTTGGAACTACATCTACAAGAATGGGTATCCAAGCAGTTCCAAAAAGAAAGAGCACCAGTAAACTTCCAAGGAGGGGAAGAAGAAGTGGAAAGGAATAAAGGATAATAATATAGTATCCACTACACATCATTGTAAGGATCCTATCAAACATTGTAACCCTTGAAATATTGAGGTTTATACTGTAGAAAAATGTTTGGAACTACATCTAGAGATGAATTTGAAGAATCGCAAGAAGCATGCAAATAAAAAGAATCTTCTAGCCATGAATTTAAGTAATCGGGTTGAAAGAAGGTTTGATCTGGATGGTAATATTATCTACACATCAGTGTAGAAGGATGTGAATCTGATTATCCTTCACCAATGGGAAGAGAAGGAGATTACCAAACTCTTCCACATAAGGATCTAGGTCAAGAAGACCAAGATAGATGATCAATTCAACTCCAGTTCATAGGTTAATCTCACAACAAGAAATTTAGAAAACAAACTTGGGTCGGTGGTTCGCGACCATCTTATCCTCTTTCCATTAGGTTGGGTAAACAAGGATGAAAATATCAAGGTAACGAAATAGTGTAGGGTTAAATTTGTTGTAAGTGTAGACTTTATTGATGAAGTGGTGTAGTGTTTGGGAGCCATTATATGTATATGAGGGATGGAATATTCATCGAGAGAGACAACCAATACTTTTTTATCAAGGATGGAAAGTACTATGCAATAAATGTTAGGGTTTAAGCTATTATTAGGTTTCTTTTCATTTCACTAGATAATAATAGCATAGATAGGATCACTGAGAAATACGCAATCACAAGAGACACATAATTTATCCTGGGAAACCCTCACGGGGGAGAAAACCCAGCAAAAACTTCCTTAATATAGATAGCTAATACAATGCCAACAGATAACTCAAACAAATACATAAAGTCCTCTCCCAAGAATGTGCCTCTCTCTCTCTTCTTGCTTCTCCAACTGCAGCTCCAAACTTGTGCTCTGATGAAAAAGTGAGTGTGTGAAAAAATGAGGTGCTAGTCTCTCTTATTTATACAATCTGGCAGGTGTTGAATTGGGGTGTCTTTTCACTGGCTAGGCCAAATTCTCATTCTGGGTGGTTATAAATACTTTAATATATTTTGGTGCCAACTTTTCATTTAAATTATTACAATTAGGGTTTGACCAATCCGCAAAAGAGGATTTGGTCATTTACAATACCCGACATGATCAATCCGCAAAAGGGGATTGATCTAATGAATAATACATCAATAATAAATATAATACTCTTTGCAGTTACAATATTTCAACACTCCCCCTTAAAAACAAGGGTATTCTACAATAACATCAGGCGAGAGAGAGGCAATCATCATCAACAACATCTTGGAACACTGACTGACATATCTATAAAACATCGGAAGTTTTTCTCATCGTCAATATCATCATTGATAGCAGGGAGCTAGAATGACATCATCATCCTCATCAACATGAGGCTAAGTTAACATCATCATCAGCGTCAGCGTGAGGCTAAAGTAACATTATCATATTTGACATGAAATATGAAATAGAATCATCATCATCATAATCATCTTCAGCAAGGAGCTAAAGTTCCATCATCATCATCATATTCAGCAAGAAGTTGAACTGGCATCATCATCATCAACTGCATCAACAAGGATTAGTATAACACTAATACATCATCATCATCAATAACAACACAAGGATGATACAACATCAAAAGAAGCAATATCATAGCACAAAGGTTGGAGCATCATCAACAAAAACATCACAGCCCGAAGGATGGAGCATCATCAACATCAACACTAGGCTGAGAGTCTTCAACACGAGGCTAGAATCACAGCATGAAGCTGGCAACACATTGTCACAGCACGAGGCTGGTACATCACCATAGCATGAGGCTGGCATGTCATCAACATGAGGCTGGCATCACAACACTTAAGCTGGCACATCATCACAGCACGAGGTTGGCACGTCATCACAACAATTAATCTGCAATCACAACAAAGAAATTAAGCTAGAGTCTCAACACAACAAATAAGCTAGAAGCACAACACTAGGCTGGCATCAACATACATCAATTAAGATGGAAGCACAACACTAAGCTAGCATCACCACTCAACAATTAAGTTGGAATCACAACACTAGGCTAGCATCCCCACACAACAATTAAGTTGGAAGCACAACACTAGGCTGGCATCACCACACAACAATTAAGCTGGAAGCACAACACTAGGCTGGAATATCAACACAACACTACTCCCCCTATCGAGGGAGGTTCTTTTGAACTATACCAATCTTATCTCAAAAGTTCTCAAACTTTACATGAGATAGAGGCTTGGTCAACACATCGACAACCTGTTCATCCATGCTAACATATTGGAGCTTTATGGATCCTCTCTTCACCATTTCACATATGTAATGGTATCGAATATCTATGTGTTTTGACTTGTCATGAAATACAGAATTCTCTCTCATCTTCATGCATCGCTGGTTATCACATAGGATCATGGTTTCTTCCATCTCTAGGTCGAATAGACCAGTCAACAACTTACGAATCCATATGGTTTCACAACTGGTAGAACATGCAACAATGTATTATGCTTCAGTTGTACTGAAAGAAATGCTTGATTACTTCCTACTCTGCCATGAGATCATGGTTGATCCCAAACTGAAACAACATCCTGAAGTGATCTTCCTGTCAGAGACACTTCCATCCTAATATGAATCAGTGTACCGAGTCAGTCTGAAGTCATGATATCCATCATAATTGAGACAACAATCTAATGTACCCTTAAGGTACCACATCACATGTTTTGCAACAACTAGGTGAACATGTCTGGGTTCTACCAGAAAATTGTAAATTCTAACCTTGTACAATATCTACTGCAAACTGATATTCAGAAAAGAACAAAAAGATACAATGGCAAATACAAACATTACACAGAGATTTTTCACCTGGAAACCCAATCCGGGAAAACCAGCATATATTATATTCATACATTGCGTTACATTGTTTACAATACAATATACATATAGGAGCCAGCGGCATCCAAAACCCTAACCCAATGACCTGGATTAGTCCAAAACCCTAATTCCTTAACCAGAAATAGAAAACCATCGGCAAAAAACCATGTGTCGAAAAACCACCTAATATCATGTGGTCCCGGAAATATGTCATCCCGGTAATATGTCGTCCCGGAAATATGTCGTCCCGAAAATATGTCGTCCCGGCGGAAATATGTCGTCCCAAAAAAAAAATTCGGGGGCGCTGCCCCCTAACCCCCCTGCACGCCCGGCGTAGACGCTCTCCCACTGCTATTCGTGCAAAGCATATAACACATACCCAACATTCTCCCACTTGTTGTTTTCTTTGCACACAGGGGGTTATAGGGTTACATAGTCAACAATCTAGGGCAGCAATGCCCATGGATCCTCTAGACCAAGAGAACTTCTCAGTGCTCACAAATTTTGTTAATGAATCTGCAACATTCTTCAAAGTGTCCACCTTCATAAGTGATACTTTATTTTCTTCAATCATGTCTCTTACAAAATGATATTGAACATCAATGTGCTTTGTCTTTGAATGATAAGCAGGGTTCTTCACCAAGAAAATTGCACTCTGACTGTCACACTCTATCCTTACAGCTTCTTGTCCCAACCCAATACTTGAACACAATCTTTGTAACCATATTTCTTCCTTACTTGCATGAGTGCCTGCCATGTATTCAGATTCTGTAGTTGAAAGTGCCACTACAGCCTGTCTTTCGCTCATCCAACTTATTGCTCCTCCAAACAGGTTAAACACATACCCGCTTGTAGATCTCCTACGATCCAAATCTCTAGCCCAGTCTGCATCCACAAAGCCGTGTATATCAACCACTTTGTCCAATCATGTTCTTCCTTCGTAGCACAATCCATAGCTAGCAGTGCCACGCAAATACTTGAAAACTCTTTTTACTGTTGTCCAATGCTCCTTCCCTAGTTTTGACATATACCTTCTCAAAACTCCCACTGCATGTGCAATGTCCGGTCTAGTATAGACCATTGCATACATCAAACTGCCAACTGCACTCGCATATGGAACATGAAACATGTTATCCTCTTCTTCATGTGTCTTGGGACACTGATCTGCAGATAACTTTACACCAACAGGAATAGGAACCTTAACCGGTTTACATTCCTGCATATTAAACCTCTACAATATTGTCTCGACATATTTTCTCTGATTTAACCAGAGTTTCCTCCTTTTTTGATCTCTTTTAATTTCCATGCCC
>ML781884.1:211970-231379 GCA_009831015.1 Picea engelmannii | reverse complement strand
CCTGGATTAGTCCAAAACCCTAATTCCTTAACCGGAAATAGAAAACCATCGGCAAAAAACCATGTGCCGAAAAACCACCTAATATCATGTGGTCCCGGAAATATGTCGTCCCGGTAATATGTCGTCCCGGAAATATGTCGTCCTGGTAAAATGTCGTCTCAGAAATATGTCGTCCCGGAAATATGTCCACATAACCCAAATATAACACATACCCAACAAAAATGACTCAAAGTGTTCACGACAAAACATATATGTGGTCTGGTGTTCGTCAGATACATCAACAATCCAATGATTTGTCTATGCAGTATTGCATCTGTTATCACTCTAGGAAACTCTCCTACGCTGTAAGTCAAAGATGCATGGTAACTTAATCTTTTGGTAATTGTTTTCTCAATAATAAGTGTGGGTTTGGATCAAGTCGGAGGACTAAATCATTTCTCGCTCAAAACATGCATGAACACATTTAGATGGACAAGACTTTCAACCACAAATGTTCAAAGAGTTTACAAATAAAGGGATGTATAGAGAAATAACTATTATATCAGCAGAATCGCATATAAAGCATATATGAATGGCAAATTACAATAATCATAGGAATACTTGCAAAGTTTGACTTATGAATGCAATGATAAGATGACAATTATCGGGCATAAACAAGCATAACAACATGAATATAATATCTAGGTGCAAGTACAGAATAGATAAGAAGATGAAATCTGAACAAGTTATGGCAAAAGAAGCTTGTATTACTTAATATGAAAATGAGAAGTTTGAGTACATAATATGAAAAAATTCTCCAAATTCGAACCCTTAGTTCCTATTCTACGTTTATCTTTATAGCTTTACAGTGTAGTTTTGAGATCCTAAAAGCATGGATCAAATATGCTAAAGATGGAAGGTCAAAATTCAGTTTGCAAAAGATATGGAATGATCTCCAAAAATTAGGTCAATTCCAGATTTCATGGTCTTCATATCTTGTAGAGTCATTGTGTAGTGCAGAATAGACTTACAAGGCTAAGTGATGACTCTCCCAAGAGATACAATTCGAATTTGTTGAGATGTGCAGAAAAATCCAATCTGTTTCCACCAAAATAGGTGCCAAAACCAACTTCGCTACCCTTTCTAATCCTTATGCACCAAAAATGAATCTTGAAACTGACTATATAATTCATCATCCATCCATCATGATTTTTTTCAAATGATTTGGATCAGAAAAACCTCGATCTGTGCAAAAATTCGGTCATTCTGGCAGTGACAGGCTTTCGGTGGTTAGCATAGAAGACTTCTGGTGATTTAACTACTGAAAGCTCTGCTTTCGGTGGTTAATGAACGGTTGTCCTGTTTTCCTAAACCACTTAAAGTCTTGTCTTCAAAATAACAAAATGCAGAAAGCCTTCAATATTTTACTCTTCTGGTCAAAGTTATGATGCCTCAATAAGGACCTTGGTGACCATATTCTTTTTCATCATGTGTTGATGACATTTGCTCTGTAAGACACTGCATTTCATTTTGTAAGAGTTCTACAGTGCTTTCTTTTTCAACATCTTCTCATAACAGGGGATGTTGTTTTCTTTAAAGTTTCCTCTAGTTTGCAGAGATGATAGTTGCTTCCCTGGATCCTTCAAAAATTATAAAATAAGTGTGAGAGTTGAGTGGATGTTTCACATATATCTTGCTTCTAAAAGCTGATGAAATAAGTTTTGTCAACTTTCACGATTTGCAGCTTTATCTGAATTCGATCAAAACTTCTTATTACAATGAAACAGAATGTCCATGTCTCTACTTCAACAAAGGCATTCATAGTTAGATAAACACATTCACATTCCCCAGCTGTCGTTTTCTCAATGTAGACCAGTCAACAACTACCATTATCTTAATGAGATATTCAAACTTATGAAAATGCTTTATACAAACCCTAGATTTGAACTATGCAAAATGAAGGCTTGGGTCTTTAGTTCTATCATTGCTTCTTGTCATTTTCAGCAAAAGAGCTCCATGTACACCAATAGGCGCAAGCATCCCAACAATTCCTTTGAATCCATATAGAGTTGAATTACTCAAAAACACCTAATATCCTGCACCAAGATCTTGTATGTGAGCTTTGGGAAGTGAATCTGCCACATCAAGCTTTAAAATGGTTGGTCGAAACTTGAATGGCCATCTGCGAGCATTTTTAACCATTGGAAATTTTGTTGTTGTAATACAATCCATCAATGATGTTGCCTTGTTCTATAACTGTGCCTCTGTTCATGATTCTTCCTCATCTTCTTCACCACAGATCCAAGTGTAACCTGCATTCTAATACACATGGCGCTTGAATAGTTCATTTATGGGTTTCGAGATGACTATCTTTTTCACCACTAGGCACAGTTTCCTGGGAAAATGATTATCCTTCTGTATCATCCTCAATATCTGAACTTGTGCCATCATTACTATCTGCCTTCCCAAAAACAAACTTTTCTAAATCATCATGATTTTGTTCTGTGAATCCACTTGCTGCAAGTGCCTTATCCAAGGAATCAGCTAATTTAGCAATTGCTTCGAAGCATGGCCTCCTATCATCATCTAAATCTGAATCTGATTCTTCTAACAGGTCCACCCCCTCAGCAGCAGAGGCAAACCTCTTTTCAAAGAACTTGAATATACAGTCAACATCTCTATCAAAATACATTTGTGCATTGCGATGAGAGACATAAACCATTTGTGGAAAGTCAATCATTGTGACAGTTTCCTCCTCATCAATCATAATATTGAACTCATTGAAATCACAGTGAATGAGACCATGTTCTGCCAATTGAACAATTAGGCCAATTATAGTATTAAATATTTGTTTTGGATGTTGCAGTTGCTTAACTTGGACCAAAGGATAACCCGGAACAAGAGACATCAGAACACAATGTCGATTATAGTCTACTACACTAGGAACTGGAAAACCATGTTCTTCAAGGGCCTTCATAAAGGAAAATTCTTTAAGAGTAGCAAGTCTTGATAGGTAGAGCCAATTATAGCTGTTTCAATGTCTCAAATAGTAATGCTTAGATTTAACATCTCTAAATGATGTCCAACCCAATCTATGCAATTTCATTGCCAATGTTCTACCATCCTCTATGGAAACCTCAAAAATATCTGATTCTTTCCCAACACCTATTCGGAAATGTGCAATGTGCATCTATTTGGCCTCTATTCGTGGCTTTCCTCTTGGAAGATGCCTTCGTCTTGTCAAACATTCCGACAACCAATGCTAAGTGGACCACTGGATGGATGTATATGCATTCTCTACCTGCAAATCATGGATTTGACAACCGTCTATTTAATATTCATTAATATATGTTCAGAGATCAAATTCCTCATGTATTTGATTTTTAAATCCTTTCTCCTTTACTTGTGATGACGTATAAATAACCAATGAGAGAAATGGAGTATGGAGTATAGCACTCGACGCTCTATTATCTACACATGTCATATTTCTGTCAAATGCTCACAACCCTAGCTTATTCTCAAGACACCTGCGTATTGTCCCTGATCGTGGTGCCTTGAGCGATCTTATGCATCTAATTAAATACACTAAAAAACTGTAATCTTTTGTCATATTAGTTATTTGAACCAAATGAGTAGTGTGTGTATCTTGGCACTTGCACTTGGGCATTGGTGTTAGAGCTGGGCTTCGCAAAATCTAGTTTTAAAAACCATGAGAACCAAGAAGCTAGGTTTGATTTGATTTGAAAGAAGACTCATACTTAGGCATAAGAATTAGGCATGTAGATTAATGTGATATGGCTTAGGTTTTAAGACCACTTCAAGCACTCACATTTCATTAACAAAACTACATATTGGCATATATACAACTAGGTTTATGAACTAGGTAATATTTATTGTATCTTTGTATTGCAGGTCAATGAGGGCATAGCCAAAGAATGCTGAGGAAAAGAAATCAATGAAGGTTGGACAAGACTTGACAGAGGATTTGGGGGGTTAATACTATCAAAGGAGACTTTGAGATGGGAAAATCTAGCACAAATTGAATAAAAACGTTCAAAATCTAACAATACATTTTGAGAACTAACAACATCAATAAATTTTGACGAAGTGTTGACCAAAATATTTTGCTTCATTTCCATGGGTATATTCATGGACTTGCACTCCAACATATCAACTCTCTTCAGGATTTCAATTGCATACTTCCCTTGGTTAAGGAAGATTCTCTTTGGGCTCTGCCATACCTCAAGTCCTAAGAAATAATGCATTAGGCCAAGGTCTTTCATCTCAAATTCTAAGGCGAGCTTCTTCTTACATCCGATGATGATTTTTTCTTCTCTAGTTAAGAATAATTCATCCACATACAACAAATTTATCATTGGCTCATCATTCATAACCTTGAAATAAAGGTTAGAATCAACTTTACTCTTGGTAAAGCCCAAGCTCGTCAAGAAACTATCAATTCTTCCATACCAAGATCTAGGATCTTGCTTCAACACATACAGAGCTTCCTTCAACTAGTAGACATGAGTCTTTCTATATTCAATCTTTAAATCAAAGTTTCTCATTACATTGTACCAATCTGGTACACTTTCTCAGCGTAAACTCAATATTGCACAAACATATGCTAGCTCTATGTGCTCTCTTGCAAAGAACTATTTGTCTCACTGCTTGAGAGTATGTCCTCTCCTCTTTCTACACATATCCCTTTTGGAACTATGACTCTGCACCTGCACTTGCTCTAAAGTTGAGAATGATTTCTCCATTCTCATTATGACTGCTGAAGTATGGGAGTAACTCCTCTACTCCATCATGGAAACAACTTCATTTGAAATTGAGAGTGGCTTAATAACTGATACTAAAGATAGTTCTTCTTCTTTCATGGAGGTAACTCTATCTTTCATTGTAGTCATGTCTCCATGACCCAACTAATGTACTTCACCAACTACCACTCAATTTTAAATATGGGGATTTCTCCCCCTGCATATCATACTATATATGAATCATGGTTGTTTTGGTTGTCTTCATAAGTACTGGAATTATTTCTTCAATGAGTTTCTCGTCATAGTATTCTCCCTTTTGTTGGGAGAATACTCTGAACACACATCAATATTTGTACATCTACAACATGCTTGATCTATATAGATCAATCTTGGAAGTCAATATTGACTTCTCTTCTAGTCTCACTTAAGAATCCATATCCTAGTCTTTTTGACTGGCTTCTTTCTTTGTCACTGAAACAAGGGAATCTTCGCAAGAGATTTCATATCTCCTAGAAGTTTTTAAGCTATGATCTAGTCTTCTCACAACATCTGTCTCCCAGTCCTGGGAGATGTCTCTTCATATGATCCTTTCTGAGATCAGGCTTACTCCCGTTTTCTTCTGAGTCTACAAGGACTTCATTATCTCTTACAGGGTATACTTGGTGTTGAATACCAATTCTAAGTATGAAATACAAAGTCGGGCTTCAAACGAGGTCTTCTTCTCATTCTAATGTTCGGTCATCTTTGGAGCCTTCTACTCCTTTCAATCAATCTTCATATGAGATACTTTGAATCTCAAGAGACAACTTCTTCTTCATCTTCTTTGGTACATGAGTGTATATGGTCATGTACATAGTCTGCTTCATGTCTCATATAATATATTTCCCTTTGCAACCTTCACTATAGCTTCCTCAGGGTTATCACCTGTGACTTGAAACAAGGTCAACAAAACAACAAGCAAGATAATATTCCTTTGATAATAGTAGATAAAATAGTAACATGAATAGTCATCACAGTAGCTCCTTTAGAGCTATCACTTGTGGCTTGTCTGAAGAAAAGATCAAAAGTAAGAGATACAATACGAAATGAGGTCAACACTCTTATAGTGTTGTCATTAAACATTCCTCCATGGAAACCTGTAACTAACAGACGAGGTTTTTCCTATAGGAGATGTTAGTTGTATCAAGAAAATGATTACATTAAGCATTTATCTCAATATCCTCACATGCTACCAAGCATAATACTTTTCAAAGATGGCTACCTCAACTATAGTGTTTTCTTGACATTTGCATGTTTTTAATCTTATCAAATTAATAATTCAAACCTGGAACCTGGAGTTTTGTTCTCAAGAATGAGTGTGTTTCTTTTCTTCCAAGTCTCCTTCACTCAAGATGACAAGTGATTTCTTCAACCTATCTTTTGTGCTAGGACAATATGCTATCTTGAAAGAAGGTTGGGTTAGAGAATAAACTCTATGATCTCTACTTTAATCCATCTAATATTTTGACCAAAATTTAGTATGATGGTCATAGCTACAACATGCCACGCTGATCAAAATAATTTCATAACAAATAGATGCATATCAAAATAATCACACCTAGGTTTCACTGTTCCTCTTAATGTGTTGGATCTTGAGATCCTTCTGGATCTATGGAAAGATATCCCTTCTCCTACAAATACACTTTAAATATTAATCATTTAAACATATGTGAGTACATACCTCTGATAGCATTTACAGGTAGTGGCACCATCTGGTAGTAGCAACAATGATCACCACTCTTAAAAAATTCAAGGGTGATTGCAACTGGTACTACAGCTGATACTTCAACTAGTACTGCAACTACAATTGATACTACAACTTCTTATGAGACTGCAATTGCAACTGCAACTTAGGGTTTTATGAGGAAACCCTAATTTTTGAAACTTCAAATTTTGAAATTTTGATCGAGGGGATAGATGCAATGAGCTGAGGTGAGTAAGCTGGTGCAGTCAGATTTCTGAAAATCCAAATTTTACCCCTTCAAACTTGATCAATTGATTTCTGGACTTGTGCTTCTGGTTTTCTGGTACTTCTGGTACTTTGGTACTTCTGGTACTTCTAGTATTTTGGTTTTCTGGTACTTCTCGTACTTTATGAAAACTAGGGTTTCACTTTCCATGAGATTGAGCCACTGCGTTGAGGATTCCAAAGTGATCCTTGAGGAAGGGCACACCTTTCTAGATGGTTTTGGGGCTGAAATACTTCTTCAATAAAAATCCCTAATTTGCATGTACGACAACAATGACATTTTTCTCTTTTTATTGTGAAAGATGCTCTCTTCATCTTATCTCTGATACCATGTTAAGGTTTAATCTATTATAGGTTTATTTTCATTTCACTAGATAGGATCACTGAGAAATACACAATCACAAGAGACACATAATTTATCCTGGGAAACCCTCATGGGCAAGAAAACCCAACAAAAACTTCCTTAATATAGATAGTCAAAACAATGCCAAGAGATAACTCAAACAAATACATAAATTCCTCTCCCAAGAATGTGCCTTTGTCTCTCTTCTCTATTCTCCAACTGTAGCTTTGAACTTGTGCTCTTATGAACAAGTGAGGGTGTGAACAAATGAGGTTCTAGCCTCTCTTATTTATACAATCTGGCAGGCACTGAACTGGGGTGTCTTTCCACTGGGTGAGCCGACTTCTCATTCTGGGTGGTTATAACAACTTTAATATATTATGGGGCCGATGTTTCATTTAGCCTATGAAAACTAGGGTTTCACCAATTCACAAAAGGGGATTTAGTCATTTACAATACCCAACATGATCAATTCGCAAAAGGGGATTGATCTAATGAATAATACATCAATAATAAATAGAATACTCTTTGCAGTTACAATATTTCAACAATAAATGCACATGAAGGTAAGTCGAAGATTTCACTCGTAAGTGCCAACCAAAACAAGAAGTTGATTAGTTCGAATAAGAAGTATGATTTACTTTTCTTAATATAAAATCAGTCTAATGATGATTTAATAAGAATAAAGGAATCCTTGGAGGGGTATACTAAAGAGAAGAAACATCATTTGGAGGAGTGTTCCAGAAGCCTAAAAGGATACCACCGTAGAGGGAAGTGGATCATGGAATAAAATTATTGCAATACTCCCCATTATCAAATATTGTGTTGCATAGACAATACATTATGGAAGTAAATGAAGAGAAGAATAAGTTGTAGTAGTTGTTGGAGTAGGGTGTGATTCAACCAAGTGCCTCATCTTATGGGTCACCTATCATAATTGTAGCAAATAAGGATGGGAATTGGTGAATGTGTGTAAACTACATAGCATTGAACAATATTACACTAAAAAAATTGTACCCTCTACCTAGGATTTGTGATCTATTTGTAACATCCCTCTCTTGCGCACACCTGATTTGACTTATTCTTTGAGGACACTTGTGTGCAAGTGATTCACTTCATTATATGATTGACTATTTCTAATATGGATTATGATGATGTTGTGGACATGAATGTTATTTTATTATATATGTGTCGACAAGTGTTATTGATTGGTTTCTCCTGAGTGTGCAGTATTCTTGACAGATTGAGGATGTAGATGGCAGTGATGGAAGTCCTTGGACTACAGATCGAGTCAGGGAGTGCACTGTTTATGGTTTGAGTATTTATGTTATTGAATATGTCACATATGGCTGGTATATTATGATGTTTTTTTGGATTAATTACATGTTTAGTTGATGGATGGAGGCTAACGATAGCTTGCTAATAAAACTCACATTTGGAGTAAATAGGTCATGCACGAAAACCACATATATTAAGGGAGAGGTGTGGCAGCAACCCTTCCACAACCTACTATCATTCCCGTCATGGCTTAGACTGTAGGTTAACGATTATCTAGTTCGAGAGATCCACGATGTCGTGAGGAAAGACTAAGACGGTTTCTCATGAATATTCTAAAGGGCGTGCAATAAGCTAGGGTCCTTATAGCTTAGAGGCCGTTAGTCTCAGGGATGATTTTAAATATGGAAATTTATTTTAAAATGTAAAAACCTTGGCAAATCTTACTAATCCTTCATATGCGAACTACAAAATGTTTGGCGATTTTTTTGTAAAAGTATTCAAATTTCTAAGGATTTTATATAGTTTGTATAAAATATTGGTGATTTTCAAGGTAAAATAATTTTATCCTATAGAATTTGGGAGAATCATTTTTAGAATAGAGAATATTTTTTTGGGAAAAACAAGGGAAAATTAGCCCATGAGAGAAATTTAGCCCCTAAAATCATCCCTGCTTAGTCTCCCATAAGGTTTCCTCACGGAGTATTGAATCCAAGGGTTGTGCGTCTACCAAAATTAGTTAAAAGGAGAGTGGCACCATTGGAGGACATAATGCATCTCGAAGGGCAAGTCACATACACGAAACATGAATGAAGGTGAGTGGCACCCTTGGAGCATGTAGTGCATCTTGAAGGGCACATCGTGGTTTTTAACAATGGTGAGTCAATGAACCTAGGTACCTATAAAAAAATATGTCATTTTGACTTGGTGAGACTTAAAATAAATGTTGTATGAGTAAATTTTAATAATTATAAAAAATATCCCTTAAAAATTATTTTTCTAAGCCTAGTTGAAATTAGAACATAGGTCTAATTGGGGTGTAAGGACTAAAAATAATTAATCAATTAATATAGGGGGGATGAAGAAAAATCAATTTAAAATTTTAAGAAGAAAGAATTCATGAAAATTTTAAGTATTGGTTATGTGAAAAACTTGGTAATTTAGAACTTAGACAAAAAGGGGAAAATTAATTGCAAAAGGAATGTGGAACATAGAAGTGAATCTAGTCTAAAGAACTTTCCAAATTAGAACTCAACTAAGATTTAATAAAGGTGTTAGTCATTAAGGGAATGTGAGGGAATAAAGGGACATCAAGGAGGGTTTTTAGGCACTGTTTTAGGTGGGTGAGGGAAATTGGAAAATTAATTCAATTAATTACATGAAATTCTGGTGCAACTAAGGGATCAGGTGATAAGTGTATGGGGAATAATTTTTTCCTAATTAATTTTTAATAAAAAATATTTAATGTGAAAATGGAAGGGTCACTAAGAACAACTCTATAAAATAAATGGGAGAGAAAGGGAATGGATCACGACTGGTATGCGTAAGGTTATGCTGCCGTATTTTTCTCTTGATTGATTTTTCTTGTGGGAGTTGGGATAACCAACTCAAATAGAGAGTGGTAGCTCGACCTGGCGAGGCAAGATAGGATCTAGATTTCTATGGTTTGTGTGTGTGGTCCCTTTGCAACTCGGGGGGCTTAGGGGGAAGAAGAGTACCGCTAGCGTTGGCTGAGAGGTACTGATGAATTCTTCACTGTTAGAAAGCGAGGAGTTGGATGGAGCACAAGCACAGGAGAACATGTTCGAATTCTCATCGTTGACTACGGTATTCTTATCTAGAATTGTTTTGTATTAAGTTAAATTTTCGTTGATGTCTTGTCCTAGTCGAGAAATTTAATGCCTACCAAACAAAATCTACTTGAATGCTTAGAATTTTAATTATTTTCACTATACCTCAATTTGTATACAACACTTGTTTGGACCATAGGTTGTAATAATATAAATTGTCCATTGTTTAGAAATTGTTTTCCTATACCACAAGTTGATAGTGTTCTTACATTTTTTTACACAGTGTGTTATTACCCTTATGGCTCAATGACTTTTCTTTTATTTCTCAACGGGTTTTTTGGGGGTATCATCTTACCTTTGTTTATGCGCCTTCACGTCGCTTCCCAGAGATTTTACATATTTCCCTCTGTGGATTTATCTGAACCTTTTCATTGTGTTTGAACCCTGCATCTCCATTGTGTACGGCCACATAAATCGCCCAACGAATGAATCGGTTTTATCTCTGTGTTTTTCCAGTAAGGGTTCAACATTTTTCTCCTTTCACTTAGTGTTTAATGTTCAAAATTTCCACCTCGTTTTCCCAACGAAATTCAGGGCCAAGGCCTAACAAAATTTTGTGATCATTGCCAGGAATCACCCAACGATTAGGTCCCTATGACCCTTCCTCCTTGGGCTTTGTGTTCTTCATGTTTTATCTCTGTTATACCAACGAGGTTCCCTCAACGAATTTATCAAGAAGCTTTGTCTTTTCTTGATACCCTCAGCGAAGTGAAAATGGAAGTAACCTCTACGTTTCGTTAAAATACACCCAATATCTTTTCTCTATGTTTTCGGCTACTAGTATTCTCTGCATGTGGAGGACATTTTGATTTCCCAAGAAAAAAAAATTTCGTACCATTTATTTAGTACCATCGCTATAACCATTTATTTAGTACCATCGCTATAATTTCTGCCAGTGCAATGAGTGTCCTCACTCGCACCTTTTTCACAATGTTGTTCCCGTACCTTGTCGGAGATGGGGTTGAGTAAATTATGTGTTATGAATTATTGTAGTTGAACTATGGTTAAATGCGACAGAGGTGGCAGTGCGTGAATAAAATTGATGCATGATGGGGATAAAACCTATTTCACCATACATTAATAAATTGAATTACTTCTTTTACGCCTCAAATTTAATGGATAATTACTGCACCTTGAATTTGAAATTGATGTAGGATTGATTGCGTATTAGTTTCTCTTGCACCATTAATATAATGTTGATGAATGAATGTTTAGAAATTAGAATCTTCGCACACTTGAATAATTAATAATTCATGACTAAGTTATTAGTTTACTGATGCCTTGAATTTAATAATGACGTACTACTATCTAAGTAGTTATACACAGTGTTGGAATTTCAAATCCCAACAACCTATCAAATTTGATGGTTTCCACAACTCAGATGCACGTTTTGACGAATTTCACTAGGAATGTTGATGGTTTGTCAAAAACAATTAACGTATTTGACAGGCAAATCACCCCATGACGGGAAATTTGCTTGTCAAATTCCATCCCTAGTTATAAATCCTTGCCCCTTTTATTATGTTGATGTATGGTTGTTTAAAAGTTGTTTACTCTTGTGTCAATTATTTGCTTATGCGTATTTGATGAACTAGATGGATTAATTGCACTCTTGTTGATGTTGATTTATGTTAATCTGGTATTTAGGTCATGCATGCACCTTGAAATTAATATTGATTATTGTTGAATTCAATGAATGATGAATCACGCACCTTGAAAATAATGTTGATTTGTTGTTAACTCAGTAGTTAGATCAATCACCTACCTTGGAAACAATGTTGATTCATGATCTTTTAGATAGTAGACTTCATGAGTGCAATGGATTATGATGTGATGAAATAATGCTTAGATATTAAACTTCTTGTGGGAAATGAAATTTAATGTGACAGATGATTTCATTTACATGATTTGAATCGTGTGCCATGAATATAACTGATAATTGTTCTTGCACCTTGGATTTATTGTATGTATGATGGGTTATGTGAGTAGTTAGAATACTTGTGTGCCATGAGTTAGATGTGTTGTATACTGATAAGTGGATGATGACTCTTATGCTTGAATAATTGATGTTTAGGCTAATCGATTGATCTAGTTGATTGTGGTTGATTGTGTTAGTGGGATGTAGACACCTCCTTGTTCCTTAGAACAGTCGCCAGCCCTGAGACCTTAAATGGTCAAAATCAATGGGAACCTGGGCTTGAGCATTGCTTATGTGTCCTCGAGGTCCTAACCATTATAGGGTACGGTGGGAAGGTAGTCATTTATAATCCTTATCTGATTTAATGTTCATAATTTTCTTCAAGCTTCATGATGTCTAATCTGCTATGATATTTATGTTTATGTGTCGTGTGAAATTCATTCATTATGATATCGTTGAGTTTTGTCACTACGATTTTGTTGTTGATGCTATTTTCCTAATGCTTTAATATATATATATATATATATATATATATATATATATATATATTACCTGGTTTACATCATTTTTTGTCGTAACGATCGAGGTCGTTACAGTATTAGATCAATTTCAACACACAAACTATTTCACCAAGTTGGATCTAAAATCGAGATATCAACTGGTACTTGCAAGAAATAAGAAACTTGGAAGATTGCCTTCAAGACAAGGCAAGGTTTTTATGAATGGTTGGTCATGCCACTTGGTTTATGTAATGCACCTATTGAATTTATGAGAGTGATGAATGATGTATTTTATCCATATCTAGATTTACTTGTTATAGTTTATTTGAATTATATACTAGTTTATAACACTACTTAGGAGGAGCACATCTCACATTTCATGCAAGTGTAGAGTCTTTGAAGAAGAACCAATTGTTGTCTAACCTCAAGAAATGGGAGTTTTTTTAATATTATTTTAAGTATTTGGGTATCTGATTGGTGAGGGGGAGCTCAAGATAAATCCTTCAAAGATGGACACCATCATGCAATGATCAGTTTATACAACTCTCATTGAATTTAGGAGTTTTTTTTAGGAAGCACAATACTTTCAAAAGTTCATAGCTTCATTTTCAACAAGAGTTGCACCACTTCACACTATAACAGCAAGTGGTAAGATTTTTTAGTGGGGGAAGAATCTATAGAAGGATTTCAATGAGATGAAAACAAACATCAATCAAGCACTATCTCTCACATTACCAAACTTGCAAAATCCTTTCAAAGTGGAGACATATGCAAGTGGGTATGGCATGGGAGAAGTTTTGATTCAAGGAGGTAGGCCTGTATGTTATCATTTTGAACTATTCCATGGAGTGATTATCATCTACCCTACCTATGAAAAGGAACTCTATTCCCTATTTAAATCCATCAAGAAGTGGAAACACTATTTTATGGTAAAGGAGACCATTATCCACATAGATCATCAACCGCTAGAGTATTTGCAAGCCCTAGGTAAGATACAACAAATCAGACATTACAAGTGGATGGGTTTTTTATAGCAATTCCATCTAGTCATAAAGTATAATAATTGTAGGAAAAACATGTTAGAATACATGATTTCAAGGCTACCCACATTGAAGATTATAACTTTGGAAATTCTGATGCACGTGGAGGATTTTACCCATGATGCATACACATAATATGAGAACTTGTAGGAGTTGGTTAAGAAGCTACAAGGACAAATTCATATATAAAATTTGATGGAAAGGATGAATATCATTTATAGGATGGGATGCTCCACAATATTGACAAGCTATATGTCCCTAAAGGTGAATGACTGCACCTTATTAGAGAGGCTCACACCTCCAAGGTTGCAGGACATTTTGGTGTTGGAAAGACAATTTCCAACTTATAGAGTATGTGTACTAGCCCATAATGCAAGAAGATGTAGGATGATATATTAAAGGATGTATAGTTTATTGTACCAAGAAGCACAATAATATGAAGCAAAGTCTATACCATCCCTTAGTTGTACCCACTCAACCTTAGGAAAGTATTTCCATGGAATTTTTGGGAGCTTTACCATCAACCAAAAAGGGACATGACTATCTATTTGTGGTATTTGACAAGTTCACCAAGTTGTACATTTTCATTCCTTGTGAAAGAACCATCAAATGAGAAGAAGAAACAAATGTGCTCTTTGAACAAGTCTAGGTGCACTTTGGGATACCAAGGAGAATCATCTTAGACAAGGAGACCACATTTCTCAGTACATTTTTTAGTAATTTGTGGGAGAAGATGGACACTAAGTTAAAGAGATATACAACCTTCCATCCACAGATGGGTGGGGAAAAAAAAGTAGTCAACATGACTTTGGTGCATGTTTTGAAGAGTTACAATCAAAAGCATCTGAAGACCTAGGATGAAAATAGGATCTACATACAACAATCTTATAATAAAGTAGTACACATTTCTACTAGTAAATCACATTTTTAAGGATTTATTTTTGTATTTTCCACCTTCACCCTTGGATGTTGTATAAGGACATCAAGGAGGACCTCATAGAATATGCATCAAGAGTAGAAAAAATATTGAGAAGATTAGGAAATTCCATTTTCAATTACATGAGACACTGAAGAAGTCATAGGTAAAATACAAGGCCATAAATTATCAAAATAGAACCAAACATTCATTCAAAATGGAAGACAAAGTTTCATTGCAACTAAAGAAGGAAATCCTATAGAGTCTTGGTTAGAAGATCAAGCGTCTGTGGTATTGACCTTTCGGGATATTGGAGAATGTGGGAGATAATGCCTACAGACTTAGTCTACCCCCATACATGCACATTTACTCAGTACTGAATCTAGAGAATATAAAACTCTATGAGCCTTCCATGTTGGATCAAGAGGAGGAGTAGGTTATACCTTCCATAGATGACTTAGCATCAAATTCTCAAGTAGAGTTGATAGAGGACACATTTTTGCAGAAGTCATCCAAAATGACAAAATACGAGAAAAATGACCCTTGAAAGATTGGATTGGAAGGACATATTCCAAAAAAAACAAAGTGATACTCTAGAGAAAAGATAAAGGAAAAATCTTCTTACCTCATTTAGTAAACACTTTGAAACTCTAAATATCTATTGAAACTACACTTCCAGACTCACCCCTCAATTCACCAGATTTGAAATGAAAGTGATGAAAATCTAAGTAATAGTAAGCATTACTTTCATCACTTCTCCAAACTTGCCTTTAATCATTTACAAGTAAAAAGTAAACTAGCTTTTGAACTTCTCAAGAAGAATAATTCTAAGCATAGGAATCCGAAAGATATTTTCCCATAAAAAATATTCATATTCTTTAGTTTTTTTCTCGTTATTCATTGCTTCTTATGACGTAGTTAGATATAAAAAAGATTCCATAAAACATTTTAGCACAATTGGATTGAGTGCAACAATATTAATTTTTTTTTGTTGATAACATCGAAACTTTGTTTTAAAACATTATACCACAATATAGATTCAACAACAAAGGAATATTAAAAGCTTTTGTTTCCCATTGATATGAAACCTTGTTAATGTGTATCGAATAAGATATTTTAAAATAACCACAAATAAATATTAAAATAATAAAAAAAATTAGATTAATTCACTATTCCAGCCATATATATTCCATACGGTCATTCCATGATATAAGATCGATGAGCTTGAAATTTATTTTTAATCTTTGAATCCAATCAAAGGATGGCAACATAAAAGAAACAAATCTAGACTACTCTGTGAATGGATTCTCTTAGAAAAGATGATAGGTATAACAAAAGATAATAACAGGTATAACAAAATATAAGAACAGTCATTTTGATGAGATAGTTTTTTTTAATCATCTCATTGGTTTATCTTATTTTCGAAGTTTAAGATCAAACCAATGTGTTCCATCATAAGAAAAAGTTTTTGAGATATATCACATTGGTTTGGTGGAAAGAATTACCTCATCAAAATAATGGTTGCAAAAGTCTTATGGTTTTATTTTATTTGAGTGGGTAGGTTTTTGTCATAATGTTCATGGAGATTTGAAAATCTTGGACTACTAGAAAATTTCTAAGACAATTTATTGAAATTTGGAAAAAATTGAAAACATTGAATGCTTAAATTGGAAAAATTTGGAAACATTGAATGTTTCAAAAACTCCTCCCGACACACTGTAGTCCAAACTAGAAATATCAATTCGCAGAGTGATTTTATACCCTATTGAAAATAAATAGTTGTAGGCTCTGTTGATTTTATATCCTAATGGAAATACTCCATTGAATGCTTCATTATGGAGGAAATTAGGATTAATCTGTTTTATGTTTCTAGCTTAACATATGATGGAATATTTTGGGTAGGAAAGAAAAAGGGGAACATGGACCCTTTGGTCATTTTAGCTTTGTATGTAATTCCTACTGGAATGAATGAGGATGTTAATTGTTTAGCTACTGCTATATGGAAATAGTTAGAACTTTTTTGTTGATCTCTGTCAAAAATTTTCCATTGCTCCCTTCCTTTATTTCATTATGCACTGTACGGATTTGGCACTCAAACTTTGTTATGAGCTCGTGCTGTATCTATTTTATGTCTTCTTGACAGTTTTCTACGGGCATATCTTAGTTGTAAATCAATTGTACCGTATTTTTTTTTGTAGATATCAAATGAGTACAATAACACATTTGCACTGAAGCAGATATAACTTGTTGGGTAAACTATTTAAAGAAGATTTAAATCAGTTCGACTTATTTGCAGGCATGCATCATATTCTGCTTCGAGGAGTTGGGAGTGTTGAGTCTCATGATTGTTGCATTTTCATCCTCTTTTCCCTTCGCCATTCTTCACATTTATCCATATTCTATCACTCCATAAACCATTCATTAATACCATTTCATAATTAAATATGGGTTTAACCTTATTATTTTTCAAATCATTTATTTTAGTATTAAAAGGGAATTTGTGATTAAATATTAGAAAATTGACATGTTTTCATATATCTCAAAAATGTGTGAGCTTTATCATGTGTAGGAATATGTGAAGGATTAATTCAAAAGACTTCTCGAATACTTCCACCACCATTTCAATATTTGAGGAGATAATTCAATACTAATCCAAGGAGAAGATCATCGAGATTTGGTTGTCATATCTTATCCAAGATATATGAGAGATATGTGTGAGGATTTAAAGGGATTATATTTTGTAATAAAGGGAAATGGGTTGAGAGAAAAGTTGATCTGTAATTATGAGATGTTTATCTCCTTTTCAAAGATCTCATGTATAAAAGAGAGTGCATTCTCTTCATGAAGGGGGAAGAGAGAATCATTATGATGTAGAAGGGGGATGAGAATCAATATTATGTAGAGAAGATGAGAATCATTATTATATTGAAAAGAGAATTCATTATTATGTAAATTAAGGGAATTGCTATGAGATAGGTTCTTGAGGAGAATTGTTATGATGTAGATTGGCTTCATGACGAGACTCATTTTATAAACCTACCTATTGAAGATTAATGCAAGTTTGAGTTCAGTGATCTTGTGTCTCATAGATGTTAGCATCTGGTGATCTGAAGCTTCCATGTTGGCATCAACAAGGGCCATCGATCCATCTTGGTAAGCTTATTGTAAATTGTTAGTGTAGATTTTCATTTCATGTATTTTTTATTCAGATTTCATGTTATTTTGTTTGATTTCATGTGTGTTGCAAAGTGTGGTAATGCAGGAACGGTTGGATCTCCATATTTCACCATACATGAGCTTTAATGGAGCATCCTACTTGTTAGTTTAGTTTCCCTAGGAGATAGAATCAAAGTTCATATTTTCTTTTCATGAGCCATCAATGAACATGTCCATCACCTGAGCAAGAGTTTTGCTTGTTTATGAGTTTTTCTTGTTTATGAGTTTTTCTTTCCATCTTTCAAATTGTGAGAAGATTGCCATTTTTAAGAGTGTGTTGGTTTCTAAATGGTTTTCTTATCTAACATATACTAAACATACATAGGAACCTATCTGTTATCGGCGCATATAGTGCATCAACAATACTGATTACGAATCTCGGTTGATAATTTATGTTTGGTAATATATTATGCAAATAATTACACCAACATTTTGGCATCATTGCCGGGGAGTTGTAAACGGTAATAGGTAGCATTTGAATTAGAGTGCTTTAATGATTTTGGATTGGTTTTATGGACGACCTAAGGGCGGAGAGAAGATGGTAAGACGAGTGGGGTTGCTCCAAAGTTAGGTCGTCCTCTTCCTTTTATGCAAAAGTGTGTTTTTATTTATGCAAATTTATTTTTTATTGATGATGAGCTAACTTGTGCAAACCGATAACCTGGTGACAACAAGGTCTTAGTAATGCAAGGAGTTCAAGTTTGGCGTGTTTTATTTTTACAAATAAGTTTTAATTTCTTAGTTTTAAATCTTTGATGATAAATCAATCTCCTTTTTCGATATGGTTTAACAATGAGTGTAAGCTTGGAACAAATCACTAAGATCCTACCAAAAGTTAGGATCTCCCCTTCTCTAGAAGAGTATATCTTGACAGCACCTGAAAGTTTAATTACTCCTCCAGCAACAAATGATTAATCAACATACAAATAAGCCTGCACATCTGATGATGAACAATTATGCGAGCAGGAGATCGAGGGGGATAATGAGGAGTTGCGACATGATCTAAGGAGTGAAAGGTATGCCTATGAAATCATTATAAAATGATGGTTTCAAGCAGGTACCAGGTTAGATCCATTCATTTTCTATTTTTATTTTGTTAAATTATAGTTTCAACATTTAATTTTGCACGATTATATATATTTTTTATTATCATTTTTGAAATTCATACTGAACATATTCTTATTACTGTTGCGTTTATGGTTACATTAGAAGTTTGACTACATGGTTACATGAGTAGAGTAGGTAGGTTCAAAGGAATAAAACATATCAGTTTTAGTGTTTTTTAGAATAAGTATGCTCTCCTCCGCGCTTCGTGCGATCGCGAGGATCAAAAAGTAGTATGACTATGAAGTTTCAGGAATGATAAAGTGATGACAATGAAAAAAAATTCCCAATCCAATTGATCGGCTTCAATTTCAAATTTTATATCTCCATTTGCTAAACAAACAATTTTTTTTTTATTTCTTTAATTATTTAAATTTCTCTTTTTCTAGAAATAATACAAAATTGAATAAATAAATAAATAAATAAAATAAAAAAAGAAAATGTTTGTTTGTGTTAAAAGAGCCTTTTAATTTAATTTAATTTAATTTATTTTGGAATGC
>ML781884.1:164373-211717 GCA_009831015.1 Picea engelmannii | reverse complement strand
CATTTAATTTTTATTTTTTTTTATGGAGAGACAACTATGTGATGGAACCATGCTTTGTCATTCACACAAAGATCTATGACCTGCGATCAAGTGACACCAACTTAAATTGAAATAATTAAATGATATAGGTCCAATCAAATTTAATTAAATTTCTAGTGCAATCCAATGATAAAGAGGATGTGGATGATAGCCGGTAAATAATAGCTCCAGTTTGGCAAATAAAGAAGATCTCCAAATCATGAAGGAATTACAAGATCTTCATACACAGGAAGTCGCTAATCAAAGGAAATAGACTAGATTGTAGAGGCGAAATCCTGGCAGTTCGCCACGTTTGCATTTACAAGTAAACAGGTCGCAAAAAATTGAAAGTTGGCGCTGGAAAAAGGGTCAATGAGATCGAAAAGGAGCTCGACGATGCATAAACAGAGGAAACTGATTGTTTGAAGAGCCATGTGAAGGAGGAGCCTGCACAAGGAACAAATCTACCATCGCCAAGGAAAGAAGAAGGATCTTTGTTATTGAAGAATTGACTCCCATCCTCGAACTAAACATATCCAACTACAGAAGCCAGTACACAAGCATGCAGATTTGATCTATACGAATTCTGAAAATAAAAGGATGATAGCTAGTTGGGTGGAATTCTAAGCAACTCATCAAGCTTCTAGCAGTTTTTCGCAATCTGACCTTCCGACTCCTAGTTCTGATGCTTCTTCAACCTGCTTCGCTTCCATTCGATGATACTCAGATATATAGTATTTCTAATTTTTGAATCCAGATCAGATAAGATTCGATGGAACGACTGAAAGAATGGGTTCTCTTTGCAATAAATTAACCTCTGAGATCTTTGGGATCCCAATTCCATGAAATCTCAATCCGATAGCCCCTTTTTCATATTGATTCATGGAATGTGTTGTTTTAGTTGGGTGTAGTTGTGCTTGAGGCTATCCAAATCTTGCTTAAACACTAGTTTTCCAGATCACCCTCTTTGACCCAATCACTTCCCTCCACCTTTGTCTTATCAGACCACTAACACTATCTTTGCATGGAAAAAAAAAGGGGAGGGTAAAGAAGAAGAGGATATATGCAAAGAAAGAGCCTGTGAAGATTCTATATCAACAGAGGATGAAGATATGGAAGCTACATAGGACCAGATTTAGAGAATAGTAAGAGATGAAGATGAATACGAGGAATTTGATCTAAAGATTATACAAAGGAAAAAAAGAACTTGGTTGGAAGAGGAAAAAGATATATCAGTTGAGATAAATTATACGATAGATGGGCGATATCATGTTAGTGAATTCCTAGGGTCAGCTTCATTCAGTAAAGCTATTCATGCACACGATCTGCATACAGGAATGGATGTTTGTATGAAAATAATTAAAAACAACAAAGATTTTTTTTATCAGATCCTAGATGAGATAAAGCTTCTTAAGACGTAAATAAGCATGGTCCTACTGACAGATACCACATCTTGCGTCTTTATGATTATTTCTATCATTAGGAGAATCTTTTCATAGTATGTGAACTGCTGAGAGATAATCTATATGAGTTCCAAAAATTCAATAAAGAATCAGGTGGGGAGGTTTATTTCACTATGCCTCATTTACAGTCTATAACATGTCAGTGCTTGGAGGATTTGGGGTTCTTTCATGGTCTAGGACTTATTCACTATGATCTGAAGCCTAAAAAAATTCTTGTTAAAAGTTACAGTCATTGTGAAATGAAAGTTATAGATCTGGGGAGCAATTGCTTTCAAACAGATCATTTATGTTCATATGTATAGTCATGCTCCTGTCGTGCACCAGAAATCATTCTCGGCCTGCCATATGATAAAAAAAATTGACGTCTGGTCCCTCGATTGTATCTTGGTATAACTTTGCTCTGGAAATGTCCTTTTCCAAAATGATTCCTTGGCAACATTCCTTGCACATATAATAGGTATACTTGGTCCAATAGATCCATAAATGCTTGCCAAAGGACAGGATACACACAAATATTTCACAAAGAACCATGTATTGTAGGAGTGGATCGAGGAAACTGAGCAATTGGAATATTATTAAAAAACAAAATCACAAAATACATAAAAGTTATAAAACTGCCAAATTGCAAATGGACTTTTCAACAAATTCCTGAAGACAATGCCAAAACATGCATTTACGCTTAAACACTAATTTGTTTTCTTGAAGTCACTTTGACAGAACTTGGGAGAAGAATCTAGCGCACAACAACAACAGGTAAAAACGTCTTTTATTTTTTCGCATTCATACTTCTTTCTCCATGATTATGTTTTTCAAACTTCTCAAAAGTTTTCGTGCAGGAATCGGTACTAAGATTTTTCAGGTTCACATCCGGTCACATCTCATGACGAAGTGATTTCCAAGAAGTGCAAAACTCTTCAGAAAAAAAGCATGCTTGTGAAAAGCTTGAAGGAGCTAAATTTTTCATTGCACATGTCATGATGTTTGTCGCTACACCGCCATCTTTTAGAAAACCAATTACGCCATGACATGATCACTTACCTTTCTCCTTCCAAGCTTACTCATCATTCATGTTTTGAAGTCCACTTTCCATCGCCTTATCCTTCATGACTTCGCACACACCTATCTTTCTAAGTCACATACATCTCTTTCCTATTTTCCATTCATTTTGTCTTGCAAATAAAACCATTCAGTTCCATTTTGATGACTACATTACCCTGATTTATTTTTCATACATACTGTTGCTACCGATATCTTTTCATCTATAGTCCTACCAATCATTTTCTAAAAACTCGCGTTGACTGATGTGGGATTCTTTAAGGCCCACCTTTCAACAAGTCTTGCCCCATTTACCTCAACACCTTATCTAGGATATATACTAGAGTCCATTTGAGTACCTAGAGGCTTGCATGACTTAATGGAAAGTTCTCTTGCTGACAATCATGGAAATACATCAATGGCCCTTGATCGTCAGATCTTGCAAGTGGCTCGACATCAGCTCATTCATTCACACTTCGCAAGATGTACTTGGGTGCCTTGGCACTCATTGACATCAATGATGAGTTACCTCACATTGGTTAACGACATTCATCAATGGTCGGTAATCCAATGACTTCTCTTCATGCTCGACATTGACACATTCATTCGCATGACTAGAATTGTACCATCGGGTTTCGCAGCAGGTAAAGACTATACACTTTTCCATAACTCCTTAGCAGTTACAGCAGCATGACTTTAGCTACATGAGAGTACTACAGTTCCACTTTCATACTTTTTGTTTTCCCTAATTCATTAGAAACAGTTCAGATTCCTCCACTTCACATTCTCTGATCTAGCAGTTACAACAGTTGCAGCTACAAAAGAAGTCACCTTTCACATGATCGTGCATCAGTGACATCTTCCATGCTCCAACAGTTGCATCAACCATATTGCTATTGCATAGTTCATCAACATTTTGGGTAAGTGGAGGTATGTTGTTTTCTACTCTTTAATCATGAAATTTCTTACATTCTAGAGTGAATGAATTTGGAAAATTCCCACACCATGCTCCCTTTCCTTTTCACTTCTATGACTCATGCCACGTTGCATGAGAACATGCAACCAATTCAGTTGGGCGGGGGGGGGACTATATTCTCTATCATCACTCCATTTTTCCACCACCATTTCATTTTTCGTTTCATTTACCATTTACCAACATTTTTTTTCTTCCAACGATACTCTATTGCTTTTTGCTTCATAAGCATTGATTTACATACTGGCATGATTCACAAATATGTAAAAAGAGATTTCTTATACTCAGTGATGTACTCTTAGTCCAACAAGAATGTGGGTAAATTATTATCATAACAAGCGACAGAACAAATAACAAAATGAATGTTGTTTACACAAGAACCAACATTTTATTATTATAACAACATATATATATATATATATATATATATATATATATATATATATATAACGAAATAATTTTTTCTTACACAAGAACCAACATTCTCTATATTCATGGTTGTCACACAAGAACCAACCATAAGAAATTGTCACTTATTACTCATGTAAATCCCATCCTTGAAATATTCATTACCATCACTCAAAGCCAAAGTTCAGATGCCAATATTTCTTGAGAAGACCCATGCATGGTTGCATGAGGAAATGCAACAAGATCAGTTCGGGGGTATGTTGAGTCTCATTATTGTTGCATTTTCATCCTCTTTTCCCTTCACCATTCTTCACATTTATCCATATTCTACCACTCCATAAACAATTCATTAATACCATTTCATAATTAAATATGGGTTTAACCTTATTATTTTCCAAATCATTTATTTTAGTATTAAAAGGGAATTTGTGATTAAATATTAGAAAATTGACATGTTTTCATATATCTCAAAAATGTGTGAGCCTTATCATGTGTGGGAATATGTCAAGGATTAATTCAAAATACTTCTCGAATACTTCCTCCACCATTTCAAGATTTGAGGAGATAATTCAATACTAATACAAGGAGAATATCATGGAGATTTGGTTGTCATATCTTATCCAAGATATATGAGAGATATGTGTGAGGATTTAAAGGGATTATATTTTGTAATAAAGGGAAATGGGTTGAGAGAAAAGTGGATCTGTAATTATGAGATGTTTATCTCATTTTCAAAGATCTGATGTATAAAAGAGAGTGCCTTCTCTTCATGAAGGGAGAAGAGAGAATCATTATGATGTAGAAGGGGGATGAGAATCAGTATTATGTAGAGAAGATGAGAAGCATTATTATATTGAAAAGAGAATTCATTATTATGTAGATTAAGGGAATTGTTATGAGATAGGATCTTGAGGAGAATTTTTATGATGCAGATTGGATTCATGAAGAGACTCCTTTTGTAAACCTACCTGTTGAAGATTAATGCAAGTTTGAGTTCAGTGATCTTGTGTCTCATAGAAGTTAGCATCTGGTGATCTGAAGCTTCCATGTTGGTATCAACAAGGGTCACTGATCGAGCTTCGTAAGCTTATTGTAAATTATTAGTGTAGATTTTCATTTCATGTATTTGTTATTTTCATTTCATGTTATTTTGTTTGATTTCATGTGTGTTGCAAAGTGTGGTAATGTCGAAACGATTGGATCTCCATATTTCACCATACATGAGCTTTAATGGAGCATCCTACTTGTTAGTTTAGTTGCTCTAGGAGATAGAATCAAAGTTCATCTTTTCTTTTCATGAGCCATCAATGAACATGTCCATCACCTGAGCAAGAGTTTTTCTTGTTTATGAGTTTTTCTTTCCATCTTTCGAATTGTGTGAAGATTGTCATTTTTAAGAGTATGTTGGTTTCTAAATGGTTTTCTTATCTAATCTCTACTAAATAGACATAGGAACCTATCTGTTATCGGTGCATATAGTGCATCAACTCTATTGATTATGAATCCCGGTTGATAATTTATGTTTGGTAATATATTATGCAAATAATTGCACCAACAGGGAGCACAAGTTGATTTTGCATTTCAGATTGTAGTAGAGAAGTAACCCCTGCATCAGTCAGCAGTGACGGCTACATAACAGAGATAGAATATAAGCTCAAGGAAATAACAGAGTTACAAGGATCAAAATGCAAAATTCAGAGGATTTATCTCATGAAAGTTAGTACCTTCTTTCTGAGAATACCCTTTTTCAACCAGCCTCACTTTCTACCTTACCACCTCATCATCAGCACCCTTCTTCATCTTGTAGACCCACTTGCACCCTACAGTTTTTTTGTCTCTTGGAAGTTCTACCAGGTCCCATGTAGCATTCCTTTCTAATGCCTTCATTTCATCTTTCATCGCTTCTTTCCATTTATCACCATTTGAACCCTTCACATCTTCCTAATAGCACGAAGGTTCATCATCATTAGTACTTAAAGAAACTAATGAAACAAAATCATCATACCTTCTTGGAGGATTTCTGATCCGTGTAGACCTCCTTAGGGAAGTTTGTGGCTCATCCACAATATTTTGACTGTCATAATCAACCATGTCTTCCTCTGCTGCAGGAGACTCTTCATGAACATCTTCTTAAACTTATTCATGCTCACCTTCATTGGTTTTAAACTAAATTTGTTGATACTTTGGTGCTTCTTCATGTTTCATTTGAACATCTACATTTGATTTGATGAGAGATGATTCATAAAATATTACATCTTTGTTAATGGTGATCATGTGGGTAGTAGGATCCCACAACCTGTACCCCTTAATACCATCACCATATCCAACAAAGATAAACCTTTTTTATTTTGGATCTAATTTAGAGAGCTGGTGTTCCAGAATTAGAACATAGGAATCACAACCAAAAACTTTAAGATTAGAATAATTACAAGGGTGACCTGTCCATACCTCTTTAGGGATTTTTCATCCTATTGTTGTTGATGGTGATCGATTCACCAAATAACAAGTTGTAGATACATCTTATGCCCAGAGTTCCTGCTGCAATTTGGCGTTACTCAACATACTCCTTGCTCTCTCTAGAAGAGTCATGTTCATGTGTTCAACAACTCCATTTTGCTGAGGAGTATAGGCAGTGGTTTTATGCCTATCGATCGCAAATTCTTTGCAATATTTCTCAAACTCCATTAATGTAAATTCACCACCACTATCAGTTCTTAAACCTTAATGGATCTACCAGTGTTCTTTTCCACTAAAGCTCTATACTGCTTAAAAATGTAAATACATCAACCTTACTCTTTAACATATAGATCCACACCTTCCTAGAGAAATCAGCTATAAATGTTACAAAATATGATGATCCTCCAAATGAAATAGTAGAGGATGGTCCCCAAACATCAGAATGGATATAGTCAAGAATTCCCTTACTGGTATGTCTTCTAGTTTTAAATTTCTTCCTATTCTGTTTTCCATAAATACAATGCTTGCAAAAATCTAACTTTAAATACTTTAGACTAGGAAGTAACTTGCGATCAGATAATACCTTTAATCCTTTTTCGCTCATATGGCCCAACCATTGATGCCACAGTCGAACAAAATCATTGTTGTTCTCAAATACCATTGTCGCATGATCTGATTCAGTCCTCCCTTCTAACAGAAACAGGTTACCAACCTTCTTTTCTTTCATAACCATTAGAAATCCTTTGTAGACCTTCATAACTCCACCTTGAAAAATAGTCTTATAACCTCCTGTGTCTAAGACTCCCAAATAGATTAGGCTTCCTAAGCTCAGGTACATGTCTTACATCAATTAATATTTTAACATTTCAATCAAACATCTTAATTTGAATGCTATGAATTCCCACAACTTTACACGAGATATCATTTCCCATGTAAACTATTCCATCATATATAGACTTATAAGTAATAAACTAGTGTCTATGAAGACACATGTGGTTTGAAGCACTAAAATCTAATAACCTGACGCATCCCTCCTCAACCCAGGGGTTGGAAGGTCCGCGCGCACAGGATCTTTTCCCTTACACTAGCCCGAAGAACTCTAAAACGACTCTTCTATTTTCCTTTCAGAAAATCTACACCCACAGAAAATCCTCGTGGGATCCTCCCTTTCCACTTAAGAAATTGGACTTCACGATTTCATGAATCCTGCAGTCGAGTGTCTTGTCGCTCTGACCCCTGAATTCTGAAACTCTGAAACTCTGACTTGTCGGTTATCGCGAGTTCGTGAGTTGTGATAACATACAACTCTGCCCACGAACCCTGAAATCCTGATATCCTGCTCTCTTGACGGCAACGCACCCGCAGGCACGTCCGCTCACAGGATTTTCTCTTCCCTCAACCCGAAGAACACTAACTGGTCCCTCTATTTCCCTTTCGGGAAATCTACACCCACAGATCTCTTCTGCGATCCCCCTTTTCTTTACTTATCGGGGAATCGGAACTCGCAACTTCGCGAGTCCGAAGGTCGAGCTCTGCACTCTCGAATCCCCGAGATCTGATACCTCGGTCAACGCTGACTCCTTCCCTTACTCTATCAGGACTCCCCCTATCGCGATTTCTCTTCTCGCGATGTCAAACACTTTGTTTTACCGACTCCCGACTCCCGATATGCCGATTATCCGACACGCGTGCGAGTTGACCTTTCAACGTCTTGTCACCTCTATCGGGAATTTGGGGTTCGCGATTTCGTGAATCCAGATGCTATTGTATCGGGAATTCTCGCCACGAAATCTCGATGGCTTGTGCCACCTGTTCTCCACTCGTCAACCCAGCTGTGGCACACACTATTTACTCACCTGTCGAAATATCGCGTATCGCGATATCGTGGTTTCCATTGCAAGAATTTGGAGTTTTGATCCACGAAACCCCGATCCACGATATTAGTGTAGATCCAATGGTCCCCATGGCCCTGATCAACGACTCTACCCCACCTGAGCTTTGAACACTATGGGAATACCTGAAGTATCTCCCCTACAGCTCTGAAAGATCTTAATGGCTCACGGTGATTCATTGATTCTCCTCGGAGACTATCGACCGTCCATTTCTCTTGGTGAAATTATGCGAAACAACTAAGGGTTCTTCTACAGAATTCGTCCCCCTGCACACAACCTTACGATTCTTGCTTAAATCGTCAAGGCACAACTCCTCTATACTTTCCTTCGACAACTCAAAGGCCTATTCCTCCTAAGCTTTCTCATGACTTTAAGTCTCCTCAGAAACACCCTTTGCATGCACTCCTTGCGGAAAACCTTCAACCTCAACTAAGTGTTGAAGTTCCTCGACTCTGCGCACCTCTGCAGCAACAGTCCTTCACTTCTCGCTCAGGTTCACAACCCTAAAATTCCCTCAGCCTGTGCACTCCTTGCACAACTTCTGTGCCCAACTGCACTTCTGAGGGAATGAGAACAAAAGCTATCTCTATTTGAACCCTCTGTCAACGCACTCCTTGTGGACACTTCAACTGCACTCCTTGCAGGAATTCTTTGGTTCAAATAGAGAAACAATTGAAGCTCATTCTCTCTTCCTCTCAGACTTCAATTCAAACATGAAATCATATACATAGCATATAAACCAAATGTATAACAGGAAAGAAAACACTCATGAACACAACATCAATACACAGAGAACATACACATAACCATGAATTTGAATCAAAGCTTCTTCTATTAATTCAAATATCAATACATGGGTGTTCTTTACATAACTCTCTGCATGCTCTTGCTCTCCTGTTCCTCCAGAATAATGTTACAATGCACAATGAGGGTGTCTATATCCCGTTTCCCTCTTGCGCTCTACAACTGTCTAATCTAGAATTAAAATTCTACCTACTTGCATTAACTATTCTAAATGCTTCCTATCTACTAAAGGACGAGAGAAATCTGCTCAAGGTCCATTACATTATACAAGTGCGCCTTTTCTTAATGACTACATTTAAGATCGCGCAACAATTCAAAGTGTTTTCAAAATTTGTGCTGGCACTTGTCCAGCTGTCCATTGTCTTCCACGCTGGCTCGCTTGATGTGGGAGATGCTCCTGCATCATCTCTGAAATCCCTAGATGTCAGACTCCGACACGTTTCTCGGCGCTGACCCCACAACTAGACTTCTTGCCATTTTGGGACTTCAACTCAATTGAATTCCACGTCGACAGAGTGCCACCTGTCCACCTCACTGGCTACTATGGTCCCACACAATCCTATCTATCCTTCACGGCTTCGCCCTTCGCGATTTCGTGAACTTTGATACCAAGTTTTCGACCCTTCCACTTATGAAATCTCGATAGATGATTTCACGAGTGATCCAACGGTCCCTGGCTGACTTGGATCGATTTCTCTATCTCTCCTATGCTTGCACCTTTTAAAATAATCCCCATAACTCCCCTACTATTCTGCGAGATCTGACAACTCGCGGGACTTCATGGATTCTTCGTAGAGAATTCCGACCATCCGTCTCTTTCCTTTGAAAACTTGTCCTCCTGCGGTCCGACGTCACTATGCCTTCCTTAAAACTTTCAAGGTGCTTGGCCTCGAGTCTTCCTTCGACCCCTTCAAAGGTTCAAATCCTTCTAAGCTTTCCCATGACTTCGAGTCTTAAAGAAAACTCTTGCACACACTCCTTGCGAAAACCTTCAAACACTTCAAGTGTTGAGTACCTTTGACTTTGCGCACTCCCTGCAACAATAGTCTCTCAATACTTCGCTCAGGTCCACAACTCTAAGACTTTACTCGGCCTGTGCACTCTTTGCAGGGCTCCTGTGCCCAACTGCACTTCTGAGTGAATGAGAATAAAAGCTACCCTATCTGAACTTTCAAAGACATAAATCTAAACCCCTTGTCAATGCAGTCCTTGCGGAGAATTCAACTGCACTCCTTGCAGGAACTCTTCAACAGATAGAGAAACAATTGAAAATCATTCCCCTTACTCTTTCTCTCTCAGACTTCAGGAATTCAACAAGAAATCATTCATACATAGCATAAAATCAATTGCATGACAAAAAGAGTAAAACATTCAAAGATGCATACACAAAGAATAATTGAACACCATGAGTCTGAATCAAAACCTTCTTTGTATTAATCCAGAACTTCTATACATGGAATTCTCACCACAGCTCTCTGCTTCTTTTCTCTATGCTCTCAAATTTTGCATAATATCATCTCTACACTCTCGCTAATGTTACAATACACAATGAGGGTGTCTATATACCATTTCCCTCTTGCGCGCTAAATCTGTCTAATCTACACATTCAATCCTACCTACTTGCATTGACTACCATAAATGCCTTCTATTTACAAAGGACGAGAGCGGATCACTCAAGGTCCTTTTACATTATACGAGTGCGCTCCTTCTTAATTATCTCATTTAATATTGGCACATTAACTTCAAGAGAATTTCAAAATTTGTGCTGGGCGCTTGTCCATCTGTTCGTTGTCTCTGCGCTGGCTCGCTTGAGATGCTCCTGCATCACACTCCCTTGCTTGAAAATTTTTATGGGCTCCTGTCCATGAGCTCACGCACTGTTTGTCCATGCCTCTGGATCTCTGTTGCGTTTTCCCAGTTGGCATCTTCAACTGGATGGCCCTTCCACTCTACTAGATATTCAAAGTATTGCTTTCGCCTGGTCTTCCTGCTTACTCTTTTGTCCAGTATGTGCTCCATCTGTGGCCTTTCTGCAACTGGCATCTGCTTTTTCCACTAGATCACCGACTGTTCATTTTCTGTCCTTGCTTCCTCATCTTTATATGGGTACAAATCTGAGATATTCAATATCGGAGAAATTTCGATCTTATCAGGTAATTCAATCTCGTAAGCATTTTCCCCACATTTCTTTAAGACCTTACATGGTCCAATTTTATTCATCTTTAGTTTATTGTATGTTCCTCTCGGGAACCTTTCTTTTCTCAAATGTGTCAGAATCAAGTCACCAACCTCAAAATAAAGTTGTCTTCTGTGCTGATTTGCTCTACGCTTATACTCCTGGCTTGAATTTTGCAATCGCTCCTTCACTTGGCTGTGAAGTTCCTTCATCACCTCTACGAAATCTTCTGCACTAGTGCTCCTAGTTGCATTCTGTTCTAAATCTCTCAATTCAGAAATTCCTCCCGGCTACATGCCATGGAAAATCTGAAATGGACTCTGCCCTGTGCTCCTGTTAACTGAGTCATTATAAGCAAATTACGCCTGTGGTAATATGTTGTCCCACTGGCTGTGGTGTTCTGTCACCAGGCTTCTCAGTAAGTCTCCTAGACTTATGTTTACCACTTCCGTCTGAGGATGATAAGATGAACTAAATGACAAGTTAGTCCCCAGCTTCTTCCATAAGGTCCTCCAAAAGTTCCCTATGAACTTAGTGTCTTGATCTGAAACTATGCTCCTTGGTAAGCCGTGAAGTCGAATGACTTCTTTGAAAAACAGATTCGCAATGTGAGTTGCATCACTGGTCTTCTGGCATGGAATGAAGTGTGCCATCTTGGAAAATCTATCCACCACCACAAATATTGAGTCAAATCCTCTTTGTGTTCTTGGCAACCCCAATATGAAATCCACGCTGACTGCATCCCACGACTTTTCAGGTATGGAAAATGGTTGATAAAAACCTGCATTATGTTTTCTTCCTTTCGAATGCTGGCAAATTCTGCATCTGTCCACGAATCTCTTGACGTCTACTCGCAATCCTGGCCAAAAATATGACTCATTCAACTTTGCGAACGTCTTGTCATGACCAAATTTCCCGGCCAATCCTCCACTGTGTTTCGCCTTCAGCAAATTCTCCCTCATGGAGCATTTCGGAATACACAGTTGATTACCTTTAAACAATAATCCTTCCTGGATCATGTATTATGTCCATTGGCTTCTATCTCTGAGAATTGGATTCTCAGTGGCCTCATACACCTCTTTGAAATCTGGATCATCTCTGTACATGTCCCTGAGATCATCAAAACCCAACGTTTTGACTCTGAACTCCTGCAATAGAAAACACTTCCTGCTCAAAGCATCAACAACTTTGTTAGCAGTACCAGAAATATGTTTGATCACAAAAGTAAAATTTTGCATATATTCAACCCATTTAACATGTCTCTGATTCAACTTCTCATGTTGAGTCACAAACTGCAATGCATGATTGTCACTGTATAATACAAACTCCTTCGAAATCAAGTAATGCCTCCATTTTTTCAATGCCTGTATGATAGCATAAAAATCCTTGTAATAAGTGGAGTACTTCACTTTCGCTTGATTCAACTTCTCGCTGAAGTATGCTATCGGCCTATCTTCTTGACTCAAGACTACCCCTATTGCAAACCCACTTGCATCACATTTCACTTGAAATGTCTTCTGGAAATCCGACAACACCAAAACTGGTTGTTCCGTGATCTTCCTCTTTAACAGATTAAAACTCTTTTTAGCTTCTTCTGTCTAGTGAAAAGATTTATGTCTCTTCTTCACTGTGTCCATCATCGGTGCACTAATCCCACTGAAATCTCTAATGAACTTTTGGTAGAAACTAGCCAATCCGTGAAAACTTCTCACCTCAAATATACTCTTCGGTGATGGCCAATTTTTTATTACCTCCACCTTATCTGGATCCATCCTCAATTTATCCACAGAAATAACAAGACCCAAATAAATGAGCTCTATCTTCATGAATGAGGATTTCTTCATGTTTATCAATAGCTTCTCCTATTGTAATTTCTCCATCACTATAGCCAAATGTTTCAGATGCTCTGCCACTGTTTTACTGAAAATCAGTATGTCATCCAAATACACAATGACAAATTTTCCGATGAACTCCCTCAGGACTTTGTTCATCAACCTCATGAAAGTACTTGGTGCGTTTGTTAACCCAAACAACATAACAAGCCATTCATACAACCCTTCATTGGTTTTGAATGTTGTCTTCCACTCGTCACCTTCTCTCATATGAATCTGGTGATATCCACTCTTCAAGTCAATCTTTGAAAAATATTTTGCTCCACTCAAGCAATCCATCAGATCATCCATCCTTGGCAATGGAAATTTGTATCTTATGGTTATTTTTTTGATCGCCCTCGAGTCCGTACACATCCTCCATCCTTCGTCTTTCTTCGGACTAAGTACTGTTGGGACAACACACAGACTCAAGCCTTCTTTGATCAAACCTTTGTCCAACAAATCCTGGACTTGTATTTTGACCTCTTCATTTTCCTGCGATGTCAATCTGTATGCGGCCTTGTTTGGAAAACTAGCTCCTGGTATGAGATCAATATGATGACTCACACTTCTGATCGATGGCAACGAACGAGGTAGTTCATCCACTACTATGTCAGCGAACTCTTCCAGTCGTTCCTGAATTTCTTCTGGTAAATCATCCACTCTTGTGCTGGTCAAAAAAATCTTCGGTTTCCTGACCACAATGAATTGCGGTTCTTCTTTCTTATTAACCTCATTAAGAAGTTCCTTCCCACTCATGAGAAGTACAGTGTTGCTTACTTCAAGTTTTACCTCCTTATCCTTGATTGGAAGCAACATGTGAGTTCTTCCATTCTTCTCTAGGCTGTATGTGTTCATTCTCCCATCATGAATCACATTCCTATCATATTTCCATGGTCTACCCAGCATAGATGACAAACATCCATAGGAATAACATCACATAATATCTTATCATTATATCCTCCTATCTTAAATTCAACTAAACACTGTTTAGTGACATTTACCTAGTGTCCTTTTTGTAGCCATGAAACTCTGTATGGGCTTGGATGATCAATCGTCTCCATCTCCAGCTTTTCTACCATCTCTGTAGAAATGAGATTATCTGTGCTACCACTGTCCACAATGACCTTGCATACCCTATCCTTGTTCTTGCAAGCAGTCCGGAAAATTCTATTTCTTTGGACTGAAATCTCCACCTCCTTCTCTAGTGTCAAAAGAGCTTTTCGCATCATCAGCGATCTTCGGCCTTCAACATCTTCTGCCTCAACATCTCACCTCTGTGCTTCGGTGATGTGAGCTTCTCCTCCTTCTTTCTTTTTATCTGGACACTCATAGGACTTGTGCCCATTTTTTCCACATGTGAAGCATGATATTACTCCACCTCTTCCTCTTCCTCTACCTCTGGTACGACGAAAAATATTATTATCAGCATACTCTCCTCTCTGTTCAGTATGTTGCCCTCTCTATTCAGCATATTTCCCTCGCTATGAGGTTCCACCTTTCTCAGTTTGAGCCTGAGGTTTCTTCCAGTCCTCCTTGGGCTTCTGGTTTTTATCCTGGGCAACTGATTTTCCTCTGGGCTGACTTTTTCCTTGGCCTCTTTGACCCTGCTTTCGGATCAGCTTCTCTTCCACCTTTAGAGCCATCTGATAAGAATCTTCCACCATTCGGATGGTTACCATGCTCATCTCATCCTGGATGTCATATCTTAGGCCATTCATGTATCTGGCAACCTTTTCATCATCGCTTTCTCGATGACCTGCCCTGATGTTCAGCCTGTAGAATTCTTCAGTGTATTCTTTTACTGTCATCAGCTTCTATCTGAGGTTCTGCATTCTCCTGAACAGAGTAATTTGATAATCTATGAGGATGAATTTCTCCTTCATTTTTGCGATCATCTTGTCCCAGCTTTTGATTTTCTTCTTGCCTTTGCAGCGTCTGTCAGCTTGTAGCTCATCCCACCACAATGTTGCATGTCCCTTCAATCTTGTGATAGCATGCTTGACCTTCTTGTCCTCTTCGACATATTCATAGTCAAAATATGTATCCAGAGCTCTAATCCAGTCTAGAAGCTCCTCTGCATCCAGATTTCCCTCATAAACTGGGATGTCCATTTTCTCTCTTGCACCCATTCTTGCAATATCTCTAATCAAGCATTCGTTTGCTGCATATTCAGCTGCAACTTCCTCTCTTTCATGTTCAGCCTCAATTTCACCTTCGGAATCACTAAGATCCCCATCACTAACTGTACGCCTCTATGTTGTCTCCATGTCTTCGGGTCTAGCTTGTAGATCACGCATCTCTCTCTCCATGGCTGGATCAGTCATCTGCCTACCCCTTCTTCTCGGCATTTCCCTATCCTCTGGCGGATCGGGTGTTTGTCTATCCCTTCTCCTGGGCGGCATGGTGAATTCTCCTTTTCCCTGCTACAGAAAGCAAAGAACTCTTTCTGCACTCTGATACCAAACCTGACGCAACCCTCCTCAACCCGCGGATTGGAAGGTCCACGCGCATAGGATCTTTTCCCTTACACTGGCTCGAAAAACTCTAAAACGGCTCTTCTATTTTCCTTTTGGAAAATCTTCACCCATAGTAAATCCTCGTGGGATCCTCCCTTTGCACTTAGGAGATCGGACTTCGCGATTTCACGAATCCTACAGTCGAGTGTCTTGTCGCTTTGACCCCTGAATTCCAAAACTCTGAAACTCTGACTTGTCAGCTATCGCGAGTTCGCGAGTTGCGATAACATACAACTTTGCCCACGAACCCCGAAATCCCGATATCTTACTCTCCAAAATCCCGAGATGTCAGACTCCGACACGTTTCTCGGTGCTGACCCCACAACTAGACTTCTCATCATTTTGATACTTCAACTCAATTAACTTATGAATCGATAGAGTTCCACCTGTCCACCTCACTAGCTACTATGGTCCCACACAATCCTATCGATCCTTCACGGCTTCGCCCTTCATGATTTCGTGAACTTTGATACCAAGTTTTTGACCCTTCCACTTACAAAATCCCGATAGACGATTTCACGAGTGATCCAATGGTCCCTGGCTGACTTGGATCGATGGCGTTGTCTCTCCTGAGCTTGCACCTTTTAAAATAATCCCCATAACTCCCCTGCTATTCTGTGAGATCTGACGACTCGCGGGACTTCACGGATTCTTCGCAGAGAATTCCAACCGTCCATCTCTTTCCTTTGAAAACTTGTCCTCCCGCGATCTGACGTCGCTACGCCTTCCTTAAAACTTTCAAGGTGCTTGGCCTCGAGTCTTTCTTCGACCCCTTCAAAGGTTCAAATCCTTCTAAGCTTTCCCATGGCTTCGAGTCTTAAAGAAAACTCCTGCATGCACTCCTTGCGGCAACCTTCAAACACTTCAAGTGTTGAGTACCTTCGACTTTGCGCACTCCCTGTAGCAACAGTCTCTCAATACTTCGCTCAGGTCCACAACTCTAAGACTTTACTTGGCCTTCGCACTCTTTGCATGGCTCCTGTGCCCAACTGCACTTCTGATTAAATGAGAACAAAAGCTACCTTATCTGAACTTTCAGAGACAAAACTCTGAAGCCCTTGTCATTGCACTCCTTGCGAACAATTCAACTGCACTCCTTGCAGGAACTCTTCAACAGATAGAGAAACAATTGAAACTCATTCCCCTTACTCTTTCTCTCTCAGAATTCAAGCATTCAACAAGAAATCATTCATGCATAGCATAAAAGAAATTACATGACAGAAAGAGTAAAACATTCAAAGATGCATACATAGAGAATAATTGAACACCGTGAGTCTGAATCAAAACCTTCTTTGTATTAATCCAGAACTTATGTACATGGAATTCTCGCCACAACTCTCTGCTTCTTTTCTCTATGCTCTCAAATTTTGCATAATCTCATCTCTTCACTCTCGCTAATGTTACAATACACAATGAGGGTGTCTATATCCTGTTTCCCTCTTGCGCTCTGAATCTGTCTAATCTACACATTCAATCCTACCTACTTGCATTAACTACCACAAATGCCTTCTATTTACTAAGGACGAGAGAGGATCGCTCAAGGTCCTTTTACATTATACGAGTGCGCTCCTTCTTAATTATCTCATTTAAGATATGCGCATTAACTTCAAGAGAATTTCAAAATTTGTGCTGGGTGCTTGTCCAGCTATCTGTTGTCTCTGTGCTGGCTCGCTTGAGATGCTCCTGCATCATAACCATTGTTGATCACAATGTGAACCAATACTAATTGATAAAACTTCATCAGTCATACCTGAACCTGTTGTTGAACATGTTTTGGTTGCATTTCCTTACTTCGTCTCTTTTGGGGGGTCTTGTTTGGAGGCTTGTTGTCGCTTCCAAGATTCCTTCTTCAGGTGTCCATATTTTCCACAAAACCAACACATAAGTTTGCTCTTTTTTCCCTTCGACTTTGACCGAGAGAAATCCCTCTGACCATGTGCTCTTTATTTAGGTCTACCTCTGACCACCATCACCTCAGATGTATAGGTTTCTGAATTGGATTTATTCCTTGTTTCCTCAAATAATAAAGCTCCAACAATATCATCAAACTCAATACTTTCTGTTGAACTAAAACTAATAGAGGTAACAAAATGATCCCATGACACGGGCAAAGAATACAATAATGTAATTGTCTTATCTTCAGATTCAAATTTCACTCGCATGATAATCAACTGAACTAAGAGAGTATTAAAATTATTCAAATGATTAACTATCTTCGTACCTTCATTCATGCGCAAACTGTACAATTTCCTTTTTAGGAAGATCCTGTTTGTCAAGGATTTCGTCATGTACATGCTTTCCAGTTTCGACCACAAACCGACTGTTGACTTCTCTGTAACAATGTTAAATAGTACATTCATCCGCCAAACACAAACGTATGGCACTCAGTTCTCTCACATGCATCTCATCCCATTCTTCGTCTGTTATGGACATCGACTGCTTTGTTTTTCCCAAAAACGCCTTCACCATGCCTTGTTGCATGAGCAGATCATGCATTTTAAACTTTCAGATCTTGAAATTGTTCTTTCCATTAAACTTCTCAATTTCGAACGTAGCACTCTGCATATTTTTCATTAGAGGAAACAAAAAAAACAAACATCGCTCCTTGTAAGAAGCAAGGCCCTTTCAAAAAATATGTGAAGGAATAATGGTTTAATCTTAACAAGGTTTTATAAAAGATTTAATGAAAAAAACTTTTTAACCCCACCTTTTATTCAAAAGAAATTTTAGATTAACCTTTAAAAATATATATATATATATATATATAAATAAAAAATCACCCCACCTTATTCCTCCACCCTTTTCATATTATATTCAAATCCAAATATAATAAACCTTTAACATCCTCCAAGTGACTTCCTCATGATTTTAAAATAGGAATTCTTCATACCTTTAATAAAGAAAAGTCAACCTTCATCCATTCAAAAATCCATATTGTAATTTGTTTCACTCCATAAAACATACACGAATAAAAAAAATTTGTTTGAAAAAAAAGACGTCGCACCTCCCAAGTGAGTGGTCTGCGTGCTTCAAAGGGTCGTCGCACCGCTAGTATGGATGGACTGTGGAAATGTTGAAAATCACATGGGAAGCCGCCGCACCTCCCGACGCATCTCGACTGTGGAAATTTCAAAAATCCACCGCACCTCCTGACACATCTAGGCTGTGGAAATGTCAAAAATTTATCTGTGCGTGAAGTGTGTATCAGTGGCCGCCGTGACCTTTGAGAGGAGAGACCTGTAGAAATTTGGAGATCTACGCACTTCCGAAAATTTGATTCACTCGACTTCCTTCTCCTCAAACCAGCTCCGATACCATTTGTTGTATTTGTAAATGCGGAAACACAAATATGATATAAGACAATCAATAATAATGCAGCCAAGAAACACAACAATTTATGTGTTTCACCCAAACATTGGGCTATGTCCACCAAGCATAGGTATCGGTTGTCTTCTTATTTAGATCAAGGAGATTACAACAAGATCACAGTCATCTCACACACCTCTGATTGCACCATTTCGTCAATTCCCCTTTATGCCTCTACAGGGTTACATCAATAATGAACATAATTAGATTAGTTACATAACTAATTCTAAACTTGTGCGTTCATACCAAATTGGTAGATTTGGTTGAACAAACTACCACAAAAAAGACTCCACTAAATCTTCTCATATCTACTAAATTTGAGAAATTCATTGGCATATTAAAAAATAAGGACACAAACTTATTACAACCAGCAGGACGATATCTAGCCTCTCATTTGCACACAAATCTGCAAATAATCTCATTGTATCCGCAAGGACTGGAAGAACACATCGACCAAGTTGTCATTCCAACTACAATACCAGAATCAATCAGGACAATCGGCTAGCACTATCCTCTAACCGAAGAAAGGTGAAATCATTTCTATGATATGGATGCTTACCTAGATAATCTCGTAGATTATTACCTAGACAATTTTGGAAATTGTTCCAAAGATGTTTTGGACTCTGACGAATATTTTTTTGACTAGACTGAAGAGAACCAAGGTCTGTCGGAGAATCAGTGAACGTATGAGACATGCACTACCAAATTCCACTAAATGTCTACAGGGCTCATGATTTAAAATAACTGACAATGCCTTTCAGGTAATCCGTTAATAGTCAAACCAAGACCTCCACAACTTGTATTAATCCCTTTTAGAGTGTGTGTGTGAAGATACGTTTTGGAGTCCCTCGGATTATCAGATGCCCTAAATATATAATATAGGGAACTGAGATAAAGCATCCAGAGAAAATACAGCTTGTATTAATCCCTTTTAGAATGTGTGTGAAGATAGGTTTTGGAGTCCGTTAGATGCTAGAAATATATAATATAGCGAACTGAGATAAAGAATTCAGATAATATGTGTTCAAATTCAATTTGCATATTGATGGTATCAGATTTGATCATGCCTACTTAATGGACTCTAAGCCGACTTATTTGAGATACCACTCCAATGTTTAAATGGAATGGTTTGGTCTATGATGTAATGCCCTTCATCAACAAGTCAACAAAACCACCAAATCAACTAGAAAATCCGGAAAGGAGTGATATTTTTTCTTAAGACATAAGAAACTCATAGTTCTCAATAATCCAACATCCCATTATCATAATTATAACCATACTCTTGAAATAATTTAATTAACTCAACTTACATGGTGATCCATGAGTACAACATATGAATACCCATGGTTTCCACAAGCATTCCAGAAACAATTTGATGCAAGAGCATTGCCAACATCAAGCGAGCCAACGCAGAGGCATCGAACAACTGGAAAGCGTCCAGCACAAATTTTTGAAATTACTTTGAAGTTGATGCTCAATCTTAAATGAAGTCATTAAGAAGAAGCACACTTGCAAAATGTAAATGGACCTTGAGCGATTTTCTCTCGTCCTTAGTAGGTAGAAGGCATTTATGGTAGTTAATGTAAAGTAGATAGAATTGAATGTGTAGATTAGACAGTTTTAGAGTGCAAGAGCGAAACGAGATATAGACACCCTCATTGTGCATTGTAACATTAGCCTGAGAGCAAGCAGAGAAGGAAGAGCAAGAGCATGCAAAGAGCTGTGTAAGAAAACCCATGTACAGATATTTGAATTAATAGAGAAAGCTTTGATTCAAATTCATGGCGTCATGTTTGTTATCTGTATATTGAAGGCTATGCTCATGAATGTTTACTTCATGTTATACATTTTCTTTTATGCTATGTATGAATGATTTCTTGTTGAATGTTTGAAATCTGAGGGAGAGGGAGTAAGGGAAATTAGTTTCAATTGTTTCTATATCTAAGCAAGAGTTCCTGCAAGGAGTGCAGTTGAAGTGTCCCCAAGGAGCGCGTTGACAAAGGGATCAGATAGTTAAACTTTTGTTCTCATTCACCCAAAAGTGTAGGCAGGCACAAGAGCCGTGCAAGGAGTGCACAGGCTGAGTGAAGTCTCAGGGTTGCGAACCTGAGTGAAGAATTGAAGGACTGCTGCTGCAGGTGTGCGCAGGGTCGAAAGAGTTCAAACACTTGAAAGTGTTTGGAAATCTGCCACAAGGAGTGCGTGCAAGTGTTTTCTAAAAGGCATAAATTCAGGGAAAGTTTAGAAGTATCTGAAGCATTCAAAGTCATTGAAGGGAGGTGAAGAGATCGAGTACTTTGAATTTTGAAGGAAGGTGTAGCGACATCGAATCCATGAGGTTCTCATAGGAAGAGACGGACGGTCGGAGCTCTCTGAGGATAATTCACAAATTTCTGTGAGCCATTAGATCTCACATAGGAGTAGGGGAGATACGGCGAGTATTCCATAAAGGTTCCAAGCTCAGGAAGGATAGGACCATCGATCCAAGGTAGCAGATCCGTTGGATTTACATGAGAAATTTCATATCGTGGTTTCGGGGTTTGAAGTCCCGTAAACACTGCAACGGGAATTGCGATATTCCGAAACGCGATATTTCGATAGCCAAAGGATAGTGTGGGCCACGGAGGAGTTGGCGAGTGGACAGGTGGCATGCTATTTCGGGTTTTTGTGGAAGTTGAAGTCCCGAAAACTCTGCATTAGGATTCGCGATATTGCGAGGTCCGAAATGCTGATGGAGTGGAGGATCGTTGAATAGTCAAGCTCGCGAGTGTCTCATAGGATCGTCATATCAGGTTTCAGGAGTCAGAGAAGTGAGTTTCTTGACATCGCGAGTGCCGAAATTGCGATAGGAACAAAAACCCGATAGGGAAAAGAAAGGGTCAGCGTTGACTGTTGTCGGGTTTCGGGGATTCGAGAGTCCAACGCTTGAACACTGACATCGCGAAGTTGCGAAGTCCGATCTCCCAAGTATAAAGAGGGGATCCCGTGTGAGAATTTATGTGCGTACATATTTCTCGACAGGGAAATAGAAGAGCCTTAGAGTTCTTCGGGCTGTGGAAAAGGAAAGATCCTGTGCTGACATGGACCTTCTGACCTGCGGGTTGTGAAGGGAGCATGCGTCAACATCAAGTGGTATCAGAGCGCAGAAAGGTTCTTTTCTTTCTGTAGCAGAGAAGAAGAAGAATTCACCATGACACCGAGGAGAAGGGATAGACAATCACCCGATCCACCAAAGGATAGGGAAATGCCGAGAAGAAGAGGTCGGCAGATGACTGATCTAGCTATGGAGAGAGAAATGAGTGATCTATGAGCTAGACTCGAAGACATGGAGATAGCACAAAGGCGTACAATCAGTGCTGGGGATCTTAGTGATTTCGAAAGCGAGATTGAGGCTAAACATAAAGAAGAAGTTGCAACTGAAGATGCATCAAACGAACGTTTGATAAGAGCTATTGCAAGGATGGGTGCAAGAGCAAAGATGGACATTCCAGTTTATGAGGGAAATCTGGATGCAGAGGAGCTTCTAGACTGGTTTAGAGCTCTAGACACATACTTCGACTATGAAGATGTCAAAGAGGACAAGAAGGTCCAGCATGCTGTCACAAGATTGAAGGGACATGTAGCATTGTGGTGGGATGAACTACAAGCTGACAGACGCTGCCAAGGCAAGCAGAAAATCAAAAGCTGGGATAGAATGATTGCGAAGATGAAGGCAAAATTCATCCCTAGAGATTTCCAAATCACTCTGTTCAGGAGAATGCAGAACCTGAGACAGAAGCTGATGACAGTAAAGGAATACACTAAGGAATTCTACAAACTGAACATCAGGGAAAGTCATCGGGAGAGCGATGATGAAAAAGTTTCTAGATATCTGAATGGCCTGAGATATGATATCCAGGATGAGATAAGCATGGTGACCATCCGAATGGTGGAAGATGCTTACCAGATGGCTCTGAAAGTGGAAGAGAAGCTGAGCCGAAAGCAAAGTCAAAGAGGCTGAGGTAGAAGCCATCCCAGAGGTAAATCAGTTGCCCAGGATAAATATTAGAAGCCCAAGGAAGACTAGAAGAAACCTCAGACTCGAATTGAGAGAGGTGGAAGTTCACATCGAGGGCAGCATACTAAACAGAGAGGAGATTATGAGGATAAAAATACTTTTCCTCATACTAGGGGTAGAGGAAGAGGAAGAGGTGGAGTCATTACATGCTTCACATGTGGAAAGAATGGGCACAAGTCTTACGAGTGTCCAGACAAAAAGAAAGAGAGTGGAGAAGCTCACATCACTGAAGCACAGAGGCGGGATGTTGAGGCAGAAGACGTTGAAGGTGGAAGATCGTTGATGATGCGAAAAGCTCTTTTGACACCTGAGAAGGAGGTGGAGAGTTCAGTCCAAAGGACCAGACTTTTTAGGACTGCTTGCAAGACCAAGGACAGGGTATGCAAGGTTATTGTAGACAGTGGTAGCACGGATAATTTTGTTTCAACCGAGATGGTAGAAAAGCTGGAGCTGGAGACAATTGATCATCCAAGCCTGTACAGAATTTTGTGGCTACAAAAAGGACATCAGGTAACAGTCACTAAACAGTGCTTAGTTGAATTTAATATAGGAGGATATAATGATAAGATATTATGTGATGTTATTCCTATGGATTTTTGTCATCTATTGCTGGTTAGACCATGGCAATATGACAGGAATGTGATTCATGACGGGAGAATGAACACATATACCCTAGAGAAGAATGGGCGAACCCATATGTTACTTCCAATTAAGGATAAGGAGGTGAAACCGGAAGTAAGTAACACTATACTTCTCATGAGTGGGAAGGAACTCCTTACAGAGGTTAAGAAGAAGGAAGATCCACAATTCTTTGTGGTCAGGAAACCGAAGATTGTTTTGACTAGCACAAGAGTGGATGATTTACCAGAAGAGATTCAGGAACTGCTGGAAGAGTTTGTTGATATAGTAGTGGATGAATTACCTCTTTTGTTGCCACCGATCAGAAGTGTGAGTCATCACATTGATCTCATACCAGGAGCCAGCTTGCCAAACAAAGCCACGTACAGATTGATGCCACAAGAGAATGAAGAGGTCAAAAGGCAAGTCCAAGAGTTGTTGGACAAAGGTTTGGTCAGGGAAAGATTGAGTCCATGTGTTGTTCCAATAGTACTCAGTCCGAAGAGAGACGGAGGTTGGAGGATGTGTACTGACTCGAGGGCGATTAATAAGATAACCATCAGGTACAAATTTCCATTGCCGAGGATGGATGATTTGATGGATTGCTTGAGTGGAGCAAGGTATTTTTCAAAGATTGATTTGAAAAGTGGTTATCATCAAATTCGCATGAGAGAAGGTGATGAATGGAATACAACATTTAAAACCAACAAAGGGTTGTATGAATGGCTTGTTATGCCGTTTGGCTTGACAAATGCGCCAAGTACCTTCATGATATTAATGAACAAAGTCCTGAAAGAGTTCATCGGGAAATTTTTCATTGTGTATTTGGATGACATACTGATTTTCAGTAAAATAGTGGTAGAACATCTGAAGCATTTGGCTACAGTGATGAAGAGATTATAGCAACATAAGTTGTTGATAAATATGAAGAAATTCTCATTTATGAAGAAAGAGCTCATTTACTTGGGATTTTTTATTTCTGCAGATGAGTTGAGGATGGATCCAAATAAGGTGGAGGTAATCAAGAATTGGCCATCACCAAAGAATATCTTTGAGGTGAGAAGTTTTCATGGATTGGATACTTTCTACCGAAAGTTCATTAATAATTTCAGTGGAATTAGCATAGCGATGATGGATACAGTGAAGAAAAGACACAAGTCTTTTCATTGGACAAAAGAGGCTGAGAAAAGTTTTAATCTGTTGAATAGGAAGATTACGGAACAATCAGTTTTGGTGTTGCCGGATTTCCGAAATACATTTCAGGTGAAATGTGATGCTAGTGGATTTGCAATCGGGGCAGTCTTAAGTCAAGAAGACAGGCTGATAGCATACTTCATCGAGAAGATGAATGAAGCAAAAGTGAAGTACTCCACTTATGATAAGGAGTTTTATGCTATTATTCAGGCATTGAAGAAATGGAGGCATTACTTGATCCTGAAATAATTTGTCTTGTATAGTGATAATCATGCATTTCAGTTTGTGACTCAACAGGAAAAGTTGAATCAGAGGCATGTCAAATGGGTTGAGTATATGCAGAATTTCACGTTTGTGATTAATCATATTTCGGGTACTACTAACAAAGTTGTTGATGCTTTGAGCAGGAAGTGTTTGCTATTGCAGGAGTTCTGAATCAAAACGTTGGGTTTTGATGATCTCAGGGACATGTACGTAGATGATCAGGATTTCAAGGAGGCGTACGAAGAAACTGAGAATCCAGTTCTCAAAGATAGGAGCCAATGGGGCGAATACATGATCCAGGAAGGATTACTGTTTAGGGGTAATCAACTGTGTATTCTGAAATGCTCCATGAGGGAGAATCTGCTGAAAGAGAAACACAGTGGAGGATTGGCAGGGCACTTTGGTCACGACAAGACATTCACAAAGCTGAATGAGTCATATTTTTGGCTGTGAATGAGAGCAGATGTCAAGAGATTTGTAGACAGATGCAGAATTTCCCAGCATTCAAAGGGAAGGAGACAAAATGCGGGTTTTTATCAACCATTACCCATACCTGAGAGGCCGTGGGATGCAATTAGCATGGATTTCATATTGGGGTTGCCAAAGACACAAAGAGGTTTTGACTCAATCTCTGTGGTGGTGGATAGATTTTCAAAGATGGCACACTTCATTCCATGTCAGAACACCAGTGACGCAACTCACATTGTGAATCTATTTTTCAAAGAGGTCATTTGACTTCACGGTTTGCCAAGGAGCATAGTTTCGGATCGAGATACAAAGTTCATAGGGAATTTTTGGAGGACCTTATGGAAGAATATGGGAACTAACTTGTTGTTTAGTTCAGCATATCATCCTCAAACGTATGGACAGACAGAGGTAGTGAACATAAGTCTGGGAGACTTGCTGAGAAGCCTGGTGACAGAACACCAAAGCCAATGGGACAATATATTACCACAGGCAGAGTTTGCTTATAATGACTCAGTAAACAGGAGCATAGGGCAGAGTCCATTTCAGGTTGTATATGACATGTAGCCGAGAGGAGTTTCTGAACTGAGAGATTCAGAACAGACTGCGACTAGGAGCGCTAGTGCAAAATATTTTGCAGAGGCGATGAGGGAACTTCACAGCAAGGTGAAGGAGCGATTGCAGAATTCAAGCCAGGAATACAAGCGTAGAGCATATCAACATGGAAGAAAAATTCAGTTTGAGGTTGGTGACTTGATTCTGGCACATTTAATAAAGGAAATGTTCCCGAGAGGAACATACAATAAACTGAAGATGAAGAAAATCGGACCATGTAAGGTCTTGAAGAAATTTGGGGCGAATTCTTATGAGATTGAATTACCCGATGGGATCAGAATTTCTTCGATATTCAATGTCTCGGATTTGTACCCATACAAAGTTGAGGAAGAAAGGACATGAAATGAGCAACCAATGATCCAGTGGACAAAGCAGATGCCAGTTGCAGATAAGCCATAGATGGAGCGCATACTGGATAAAAGAGTGAGTAAAAAGACCAACAGGAAAGAATACTTTGAGTATTTGGTCAAATGGAAGGGTCATCCAGTTGAATATGCCAGCTGGGAGAACAAAGCGGAGATACAGAGGCATGGACAGACCATGCACGAGCTCATGGATAGGAGCCCATGAAAATTTTCAAGTGAGGGAGTATGATGTAGGAGCATCGCCAACATCAAGCGAGCCAGCGCGGAGGCATCGAACAGCTGGAAAGCGTCCAACACAAATTTTTGAAATTACATTGAAGTTGATGTACAATCTTAAATGAAGTCATTAAGAATAAGTGCACTTGTAAAATGTAAATAGACCTTGAGCGATTTGCTCTTGTCCTTAGTAGGTAGAAGGCATTTATGGTAGTTAATGTAAAGTAGATAGAATTGAATGTGTACATTAGACAGTTTTAGAGCGCAAGAGGGAAACGAGATATAGACACCCTCATTGTGCATTGTAACATTAGCCTGAGAGAAAGTAGAGAAGGAAGAGAAAGAGCATGCAGAGAGCTTTGTAAGAACACCCATGTACAGATATTTGAATTAATAGAGAAAAATTTGATTCAAATTCATGGCGTCGTGTTTGTTATCTGTATATTGAAGGCTATGCTCATGAATATTTACTTCCTATTATACATTTGATTTTATGCTATGTATGAATGATTTCTTGTTGAATGTTTGAAATCTGAGGGAGAGGGAGTAAGGGAAATTAGTTTCAATTATTTCTCTATCTGAGCAAGAGTTCCTGCAAGGAGTGCAGTTGAAGTGTTCACAAGGAGTGCATTGACAAAGGGCTTAGATAGTTTAACTTTTGTTCTCATTCACACAGAAGTGCAGGCAGGTACAGGAGTCGTGCAAGGAGTGCGCAGGCTGAGTGAAGCCTCAGGGTTGCGAACCTAAGTGAAGAATTGAAGCACTATTGTTGCAGGTGTGCACAGGGTCGAAAGAGCTCAAACACTTGAAAGTGTTTGGAAATCTGCCACAAGGAGTGTGTGCAAATGTTTTCTAAAAGGCGCAAAGTCGGGGAAAGTTCAGACGTATATGAAGCATTCAAAGTCGTTGAAGGGAGGTGAAGAGATCGAGTACTTTGAAGTTTGAAGGAAGGCGTAGCGACATCGAATCTAGGAGGTTCTCAGAGGAAGAGATGGACGGTCGGAGCTCTCTAAGGAGAATTCGTGAATTTCAGTGAGCCGTTATATCTCGAGGAGGAGCAGGGGAGATACGATGAGTATTCCATAAAGGTTCCAAGCTCAGGAGGGATAGGACCGTCGATCCAAAGTAACAGAGCCATTGGATTTACACGGGAAATTTCATATCGGGGTTTCGGTGTTTGAAGTCCAGTAAACACTGCAACGGGAATCGCGATATTCCAAAACATGATATTTCGATAGCCAAAGGATAGTGTGGGCCATGGAGGATTCGGCGAGTGGACAGGTGGCATGCTATTTTGGGTTTTCGTGGAAGTTGAAGTCCTGAAAACTCTGCATTAGGATTCGTGATATTGCGAGGTCCGAAATGTCGATGGAGTGGAGGACCGTTGAATAGTCAACCTCACGAGTGTCTCAGAGGATCGGCATATCGGGTTTCGGGAGTCAGAGAAGTGAGTTGCTTGACATCGCGAGTGCCAAAATCGCGATAGGAACAAAAACCCGATAGGGAAAAGAAAGGGTCAGCGTTGACTGTTGTCAGGTTTCAAGGATTCGAGAGTCCAACCCTCGACCACTGACATCATAAAGTTGCGAAGTCCGATCTCCCAAGTATAGGGAGGGGATCTTGTGTGAGAATTTTTGTGGGTATAGATTTCCCTATAGGGAAATAGAAGAGCCTTAGAGTTCTTCGGGCCGTGGAAAAGGAAAGATCCTGTGCTGACGTGGACCTTGCGACTTGCGGGTTGTGAAGAGAGTGTGCGTCTCTATCACAATTTTATAATATACTCTATGTGTAAGACCACTGTATTGTTTTGTATTAGGTCATCATGTATCTCTTTCTTTACAATTGGATTGAAGCATGTAAACCAATATTTTTCATGGAGGCTTTATCCCAGTATTTAGCCTTCATCAATTGCTACTAATACTTCTAACTCAAATATTTAATCAAATATTTGTCATATAAGATAATTACAATTGTTGAAGGGAGAGGAAGTGAATAAATATTGTGTCTATCTACATGTAGGTAAAGTACTCCAACAATTTCAAAAGTGACTTTTCACTTTGTAATTTGCTTACTTCTTGTCCAGGCTTTTTTTAGTCCACTCCATTTCTTTGTATGTCATCCTATTTTGAAACATCCATTGTGATGTCTTCCTCCATGTTATCTACTTTCTTTCTCAATGTCAATTGTTTTTCTTGCATGATTTTTTGTACGTCTATTTAAGAATATTTGTTGGCTAAACTTCTATTTTCTTCATCAACATGGTGAGTATATTATGCTAGTCCAACTAAATCTATCATGTCATAGATCACTTTTAATGGATCATATGGCTATAATATATCTTCTTCAAATCAAAAGGTTTTCATCGTATTCTCTACAATGGTAAAATCATTTCTTGTTTTAATAATGAATATTTAAATCTATACTAGTAGTGCAAAGGATGCCTTTTTGTTCATAGAAACAAAATGTTCATAATGAACATTTATTCTTTGCCTAATATTTTTCAAATAAAACGTTCTTGGAGTTGGATAAAATGGAATATCATAAGGATTTTATTATGAACCATAAATCCTCAAAATTGTATGATCTTGTGAAATATAGACATCACCAAATTTTTATTGATGAATAATATGTAGATAATGTTAAAGTTAATGACAAGGACTAGGTGGAACTTCACTAAAGAAAAAAGTGTAAACCATGTTATCTACTTTCTTTATCAATGGCAATTGTTTTTCCTTCATGAATTGTTATACGTCTATCTAAGAATATTTGTTAGCTAAACTTCTATTTTCTTCATCAACATGGTGAGTATATTATGCTAGTCCAACTATATCTATCATGTCAGAGATCACTTTTAAAGGATCATATGGCTATAATATATCTTCTTCAAATCAAAAGGTTTTCATCATATTCTCTACAATGGTAAAATCATTTCTTGTTTTAATAATGAATATTTAAATCTATGCTAGTAGTGCAAAGGATGTCTTTTTGTTCATAGAAACAAAATGTTCACAATCAACATTTATTCTTTGCCTAATATTTTTCAAAGAAAACATTCTTGGAGTTGGATAAAATGGAATATTATAAGGATTTTATTATGAACCATAAATCCTCAAAACTGTATGATCTTGTGAAATATAGGCATCACCAAATTTTTATTGATGAATAATATGTATATAATGTTAAAATTAATCACAAAGACTAGGTGGAACTTCACTAAAGAAAAAAGTGTAAACCACTGTCATAAAGTCATGAACATAATTTATAAAACTAATTTTAAGACTTTGGTAGTTTATAATATGAGTCCATTCAAATACTAGGAATGGTGTTCCTTCTTGGTCTTCCTTCTTTTAACAAGAGGTGTTGTGAAGAAGATAAGATAAATAAAGATGATGCTCTTTTAACAAGAGGTGTTGGGAAGAAGATAAACTAAATAAAGATGATGCCTAAAGCTTTGCATCTTTTAAAATTGAATAAGATTCTCATGAACTACATCAAATAAAAAACTAAAAAACTAGCATAGTTGAACCTGACTCATTGCATTAATTTATAAACAAACCCTATAATTGTTTCATCCACAAGACTAAGTTTCATATCCCAACAATATGCACACCATTGATGTTATTTCTTTTACTGATTGTTTGAATAAGGAAGTCTCCAATGAAAAATTTGGGTTTGGTATACATTTGTTTTCTAGTAATAACATTGTAAAAACGATTTATTTTGTTCCATTTGCAATGCATTAAATACATTTTCTAGTTTCTCTTCATCAATTTTGTGTTGACCTACTATTAGTGATATCGTTGAAGAAAAAAAACTACTGGGGAAATAGAATATAGTTTTTGATAGTCAATTTTGTCTTTTACTATTTGATTTTGAGAATTATCACACTTACCATGCATCTTAAAAAATTCTGGGAAACAAAGAGTATATGGTACAATAACATGTAAAAGATCATATTCCAATATTTAGAACTCATCTTTATTTCCCTAAAAGTATAATAAGGCTTTCCTATCAAGTTCCTTTGAGGTTTTATCAGCTAAAGCAATTTCGACTAAATCCCTATGTTTGACAATAGAATATTTGAAGGAAGTATTTTCTTAATTTGGTTCTTGAATATCTTTCAGTCATTTTCTGGGTGCCATATTTTAATTTCGTATCCCATTTTAACACCATTTTTTATTTAATTTTATTTCATAAAGAAATAAAGATGACATAAAGTACCTTGATGATTCTAGAATCTTTCAATTCCATTGTTTGTACTCTATTGTGTTGTTTTCCGTTAGTAACATGTTTATTATAAAGTTCTTTTCCCTCGAACAAAAGATGGATCTGACTAAAAAATTATCAACTATGTGTCTAAATTAAAAAATATGATTAAATTATGATTTGGAAAACCAAATGTTAGAATCTAATTTGATTATAAATATGATGTGTACCAATGTATTTGGAGTTCTCAACTACCAAAATATAATGGCGGGAAGTGATGTGACATCAAAACCACAAGTGGTATAAGGATGTTTATTGTGAGGAAATGCAAGGTAATTCCACACTAATCCTAGCAGAGGAGAAGAAGAATTTAATCAAGAATGTAAATTACACTAACAATCACACTGTACACCGATATTTTACCCTCGAATCCTTAACCAGAACAAACCGACATTACTTTGAGTTTTCTGCCCTCTTGTTTTCTTATTCAATGAGAATAAAAGGTTATATGCTTAACCTTTTGTCCACACATAAGACAAAATCGACATCGTACCCTCTTGCAAAGACAAGAACATCCCTGTAGCCAAATTAGATAACATATGCATGACCAACAACCTATACCTACACATCCATTAACCTACATAAGTGTATTACATGATTTTTTTTTTATTCATTAGCCTTTACGGCCTTAAAACATGCCCCTCTATAGGATTTAAAATAGGAAAAAACCTAAACATCGGTGCCCAAAACATGGTTACAGATCCATGTATATCATTGGATACAAATATCGCAAATCCCAATATTCTGTTACAGTTGACTCCAATTCAGGTTAATCAGTTGACTAGTAATCGACTTTCATTCGTTCTCTATTCATTTGTCTCATGCTCTCACTACGACCTATTTTCAGCTGACTTGTCGTCGATTTCATTGACATCAAATTTACCCGATTGACTTCCTCGATCTTTGAATTTATGTCGATCCACCTCTAACTTCGACCATCGGTCGATCTACATTGACTTTCACCGCAAATAATATAACAAGCAAACATTTTCCCACTATTGTCTTCTTTGCTGAAAGAGGAGATTCTGGAAATTTCGTTAACATACCTAAGGAAACAATGCCCATTGCCTCTTTGCACCAAGAAAACTTCACAACACTCACAAACTTGGTCAATGAGTTAGTTATGTTTTACAACATGTCTACTTTCTCTGGTATCACCTTGTTACTCTCCACCATATATCTTACTAAATTGTATTATACATCAATGTTATTAGTCTTTGAATGATAAGCAAGGTTCTTTTCCACAAATATTTCACTTTGACAGTCGCAACTCACCTTCATAGATCTTTGCTCGAACCCGATTCCTGAACATAACCTTTGAAGCAATAAAACTTATTTTCTTCCATGAGTGGCCATCATGTATTCAACTTTTGTTGTCGACAAGGATACGATTACTTGTCTCTTACTCATCCATAGTATTTCTCCACCAAACATCTTGAAGATATATCTATTGGTCGACCTCCATTGATCCATATATTCATGTCATTCGAGATCGACAAGGCCATGTACATTTACTTTACCATTTTCACCTCCAGGTCTTCCTTGGTAGCATATAGAATAGTCCTTCATGCAACACAAATACAAGAATACTCTGTTGACACCTATCCAATGCTCATTTCCAGGTGTCGACATGTACCTACTCAACACTCCCACTACATGGGAAATGTCTGGTTGAGTGCAGATCATCGCACACATTATACTACCAACAAAACTTGCATCGGGAACATGTGCCATTTCCTCTATTTATTCTTGTGTATTTAGACACTGTTCAACAAAAATACTTTCTCCCACAAGAATTGGCACCTTCATCGGTTTGCAATCCTACATGTTTAAATGATTCAAAAATATTTCAATATGCTTTGTCCGATTCAACCAGATCTTTCTATTATCTGAATCTCTCTTAATGTCTATTCCTATATTGAAATTAGTTGCACCGAGATCCTTCATGTCTAACTTGGAGGAGAGTTTCTTCTTCACCTCCTTTATTTCTTCCATGTTGTTTCCAATAAACAACATGTCATCGACATACAAAGATACATATATGAAACACAAATTTTTTTCCTTGGAATATATGCAGTGATCATCTTTTCTTCACATAAATACCAAACTAAGCATGTATGTGTCAAAATTATGGTACCACATACTTGGAGATTTCTTTAGACTATAAAGGGATCTTTTGAGTTTGCACACCAACTATTTCTTTCCCTTTACTACAAATCCTTCAGGTTGTTTCATGTAGATTTATTCTTCCAGGTCCCCATCTAAGACCGTTGTTTTCACATCCATTTGTTCTATCTCCAGATCGAATTTTGCAACCAGAGACATTAGTAATCTATTGGAAGTTAGTTTTTTAGCACTGGAAAAATCTCACTGAAGTTGACTCCCTCAACTTGAGAATAAACTTTCACTACCAGTCGATCTTTGAACTTCTCGACTTGACCTGCGACATTCTTCTTCTTCTTGAACACCCACTTGCTATCGATGATATTTCTTCCACTAGGTAACATGACTAAATCCCATGTCTCATTCTTGTACAAGGATTCCATCTCTTCGACCATGGCGTCCTTTTAGAGTTTACCCTCTGTCGAGTCGACTTCCTCACCAACCGACTTGGGCTCATCATCGATGGAAGTTAATACAAATGCAGAACGAAAGTCGGGTGGAATATACCTTTCAAATGATTTTCTTATTCTTTATGACCTCCTTATCACCAAAGTCACATTATCCACATCTTCCTTAGATTCTTTCAAATCATCTAAATCATATTCTTCGTTCCTTAGTTCAAACTACACCATATCAGGATTATTCTTGGTCTAAACCACTTCCTGAGGCTCATATTTACCTTCGACTTCTCTGAATACCACATCTCGACTGTCCACTTTTCTCCTTGATGCACGATCCGAGATATTATATCCTTTCATCCCTCCTTTTTATCCAATGAAAATACATTTGACTTCCTTCTTGTCCATCTTGCTCCTTTTTTCCTTGGGAACATGAAAAAATTCATCACAACCAAATGCTTTGAGATGTGCCACCGAAGGATTCTAACCAGAACATACCTCGTTTAGAATCGCGTGAACTAACACCGACAAAGGAGACATATTTTCCAAGTATATTGCAGTCTTGAATTCCTCCTCCCAAAATTCTTGTGTGAGTCCAACACCACTAAGCATAGTCCTTTCCTTATCCATCGACGTTCTATTCATTCTCTTGACAACTCCATTTTGCTATCTATTATAAGGTGTGATATTTTGGTGTGCTATGCCACACTACTTATAGAATTGATAAAATTCCTTTCCATATAATTCACCACCATTTTCATTCCTCAACAATTTAATCCTTTTCTCTGTTTGGTTTTCCAAAAGAGCTTTAAAATCCTTAAATATCTCAAAAACATATGATTTCTTCCGCATGAAATACTTCCATGTCTTCCTAGAAAAATCATGTATGAAGGATACATAATATAGGGATCCACCATGTGAAGGCACTGTAACCGGGCCAAACACATCACTATGCACCAGTTCTAGAATCTTGTTTTCCCTTATCTCTTTAGATGGGAACCTCACCTAACTTTGTTTCCCATATATGCAATGTTAACAAAATTTGACTTCTAAATCGCATTCAGTAAAACCTTCGACCATACCTTTTCTTTGCATATATATAAGTCCTTTTTCTCCAATGTGTCCCCTTATCTAGTTCCATAACTAGGATGACTCAATCTCAACATGTCTTGTCGAGTTGGTTTGAACTGACTTGGCTCAAGTTGACTCTAGTTGGGTCGACATCGAGTCGGGTCAAATCGTATTTGAGTTGATTTCAGGAGCAATGATGTTGTTGCATCTAGTAGTGTATACCTTATCTAATAGCTTGTACAGGGTACCAATCCGAACTCCTCTCATTAATATCATCACACCTCTGACCATCTTGCATGAATCCTTCTGAAACAGAGTATGCAAACCTCCATCACTGATCTTGCTGACAGATGTTGGTTTTGTTTCCAAACCCAAAATGTGTAGCACAACTAGAAGGGTCCTTTTCCTACCATCCTGTAGTGTTAGTCAGACTCTTCCCCATCCAACAATTTTGGTTGTCAAGTTGTCCCCCAAGAACACATTACCCCCATCATATCATTCATACTCATAAAACCATTATTTATGTGGTTTCATATCATAGGATTTTCCTGAGTCGATAAACCAAACATATTGATATGAATATGTATGGTCGATGCCATATACACATCACCTCCCTTGTTCGAGATCATCCTTCTCTCAGTAGACTGCTTCTCGTCAGATCCATCACTGAATTTTGTTTCCTTCAATGTAAAATCGTTTTTGTAATTCCCAACTTTATCGTATTTCCAACATATTCACATTGACTGAACTAGGGATTTAGATATACCCTTCGACTTGAAATTTCTACCATATAATTTTCCTTTATCTCTGTCTACCATTCAACCTATCACTACCAGAGAATCTTTGATCAATCCTTCCATGTTCTTCCTCCTCATTTCTTGTGACAACAGATAAGAAACCATCTCCTCTAGTGCTAATGTGGTTGTATTTATCCCAATAGCCAAGACTAAGCTATCCCAAGATTTTGGAAAAGAACATAATAGGATGATACACTTCTCCTCATCAATGATCTTAATATCCATAGACAATAATTGTCTTAACATAGTATTAAACACATTGAAATTACCAGTCACTGAAATTCCATCACTCATCCTTAGAAGATACTGTTTCTTTCTTAGAAACAACTTATTTACCAGAGATTTTTATTGGTATAATCTTCCCAGCTTGTCCCACAGTTTATTGGTGGAATATTAACCCGAGACATTCAGTAGAACCGAATCTACAAGACAAACTGAATCATACTTCTTTCTCTTCTTTTAATTTTCTCCCATTCCTTTGCTGACATTCTCGTTGGATGGATACCTAGAGAGACCATTGTACATTATTCTCAATACATAAGAAGATATTTCAATTTAATCTTCCAAAGATCCAAATTTTTTCCATTGAATCTTTCTATCTCTATTCTGGAACTCCTCACCATTCTTTATTGTGATCTTTAATAACATTTATGACTTACAACCCTTATTGTACCTAGAGTTTAGTTCTGAAATTCAATATTAGAAAATCAATATCTGATATACTCGCCAAAGCATAGCACCACTCTTAACTGTCATTTTTCAGGGAAAAACTAAGATCTGATACCACATGTCAGGAAATGCAGGGAAATTCTAGACTAATCCTAGGAGAAGAGAAGAAGAATTTTATAAAGAACGTAAATGAAAAAATCAATCACAATACACCGATATTTTACCATGGAACCTTTAACTAGGAGAAACCAACATTCCTTTTGAGTGTTATTCTATCTTGTTTTCTTATTCAATTAGAATAAAAGGTTACATTCGTAACATTGGTCAACACCTAAGACACAATAGACATCCTACGCTCTTGCACATGAAATAACAACCCTATAGACAAATCGGCTTCAATATGCATGACCAACAACCTATACCTACACATGCATTAACCTACATAAGTGTATTACACGATTTTTTTTTTATTAATTGTCCTTTACGAACTTACAACTCACCTCTTTATAAGATTTATAATAGGAAAAAACCTAAGCATTGGCACCCAAAACATGGTTATAGATCCATGCATATCATTGGATACAAATCCCACAAATCCATAGATTCTGTTACAGTTGAATTGAAGTCAGGTTTACCAATCGACTACTAGTCGACCTTCATTCGGTCTCTAGTTAGTCGTCTCACACCCGCACTTAGACCTCTTGTTGGTTGAATTGCCATCAATATCTTCAAATTCAACTTTAGACGATCGACTTCCTCGACCTTCGATCATTAGTCGATCTACCTCGACTCGGCCTTCACCCCAAAGAATATAACAACCCAACTTTTATAAGTGGTTTTTTGGATTTACCCTTTTGTTCTGACAACAACCGTATAATTCCATGTACCCCTCTATTGGTATTATGGTATCAATATTTTTAACTCTTATAAATAATCATGTGTTTCTAAAACCTAAGAGAGCTCCTATCCGTTGATTATATTTAGTATCAATCGTTATATTTAGGTGTTAGTAATTACATTTTTTAGCACTTGCACCTATATATTTTATGTTTCTTAGTAATTCTTTAATTCAGTACGTGCTTCATTGAGTCTCTTTTTCATTAAAATTTTAAAATATCCCCTTCTAATATGAAAAATTGAAGGTAACAAGGGAATTAAATGTTGATAAATCCTATAAAATAGAACATAATTTCCAAGTTACAACAACTATGGATCCTTTTGAAGACCTAAGTATATAATACTTGGTAGTATGCATAGGGAATAACAGACCAAGACTGTAACATACCCCAGTCTAATTGAGGAACCTTAAGGGTGGAAAATACATTAAAATTAATATTTTTTACTTCATACTTTCTTGTAGCTTAACAGCTCCATATAACACATATATTTAACCATTTGAACCATACCATTTTTCTAAATGCATATAATAGCATATATTAAAAACATGAATGCATCCATTAAGCAGACAACAAACACACAACATTCATATAAACCATATGTGTAGAAAAATAAACATAATAACATTTCAGAGAAATTGTTAGTTAATAATTAACCGACTAGATGCATATGAAGGATGGACCTCCCATCCATATGCATTATTTTTTTTTTTTCTCTCAATGGTAGGCCACCCCCGAGATAAGGCTATAATTCCACAAGGAGAGCCAGACCTCTTGGTTTTCCACTCTCCACACACATCAACCCAAAAGCCTAGCTTTTATTCCCACAATAGTTCCAATCCTTGAGCTCTCTTCCCCACAACTTGCACAACCAAAGAAATGTACCCCCTTCACTACTCAAGATATTTCAATCTATACCATTTGTTAATCAAGGTTTCCACTACACTTGGTTGGATAGGAATACCTTAGCTGGGGACTCCTAGAAATCTTAGCTTCTTTAGGAGTGCTCATAGAAACCTTGACAAGTCTATTGAGTCATTTATTCACCATAAAAAAACACTACACACTTATATCCCATTTTACAGGCACACATACCTCTTTATAAACATAATACATATGCAAACCATGGCTTCATTTAAGCATAACATGTTTGGTTCTCTTCCTCTCACTCAACTCCTCCATTGCTACCCAAAATATGCATGAAAAAAAATATCCTCTTTGGCCATACAAATTTCCTTTTCCTCAACCCAATTGACTTCTCACTCCACCCAATGTTGATTATACATCAGCCCCATGCTCCATAATAACTATGGGATGTGAATCTCACATGCACCCTCTTATATGAAATCAATGATTGGCTTTTGGAACACTCAACGACAAAATAGAAGGTTATACACAATGATAATAATTTCAGAATTGTGGTTGGATTAATACCAATAATTAAAACTCTTATGGAATCATAGGCCCCCCTCATTTTCATCCATCTCATATCGCAACCAACGAGTACTACTTTTATTAATCATTTCATTATACATAATACATATTTTAACCATCGACCATTTTAATCAATATGATCTCTTCGCCCCAACATATTGGCCCACCAGCATAATTAACATTTATATAGATACATTATAATTTCCAGAGATCAAAACTAGGGATGTTATAAAGAAAGGCCTCAAATTTGTCTTTATATGGAGAAAAAAAATAGAGTTTAACAGGGGTGGGTCATAGACATAATACAAACTCATCTTATTTTACATGATACTCATTCTCAAAAAATGATTTTAAACTCATGTTTGTTCTCTGTTGTACATAAAAAAATAGGGAAAAGAGATGTAGTATATATAGGGTATTGAACCCAAAAACTAGAACCATCACTATGATTTATATTTCCCCTTCCACATAATGGAAATTAAACATTTGCATTGTAAACCATTTAAAAATGAATAAATATTTATAGGAAGTATATTCTCTATCTACATCAATAACAAGGCTACGTATCAAATACATTTTGGGATCCATCCCTCCATGGACGTACAAGTGGGTTCATTCTCTCCTTGGGCATGTTTCATCCTTTGTGCACACTCCTTGCTAGAAGGTGGGGTCAATCCAATGAAAATGTCAACAGGTTTCTCCTATGTGCACTCTCCTTACTGGCTAACATTAAGAACCATGCAACGAGCCACTCATTGGCTCACTTCCTAGTGCATCATACATATTTGATACACATTATTTTCCATCGAATGTACAATATGAAACAGTAGTGAGAAATGATTATACTTATGATTATGAGTGGGTTTATTTGGTCTGGGGTTTGGTGCGAGAGTTTCTTTTATGTTTGAATTCTTTTTTGTTTATTTCCTATTTGTTTTAATTTTTTAATTTTTTTTTCTTTATATATATATACAACCCCCTTAATTCATAAAACCTCCTAACCCCTCAATCCATAACTCCTAATCCTTGACCCTAAACCACGCATAGATCCCCCAAAAACTATTATGTATGTTAAACCTTGCAATGGATACCATATGACACTTGCAGGTCAAAGTTTCCATTTAGGTCCTAGGAAATTGTTTTGGAGCATGCACATGGTTCCTATAGTGGATGAGGGTGGGGGGTTATAAATCTACTAACGTTAGTGGGTAAATGGTTAAAAAATTATTGTAAATTATCAATATTGATTGATAGTTCAAATCAAGAAACACATGGTAAATATGGGTTATGAGGTTAAGGGTTGGTGGGTTATGATATAAATCAAGGCCAATGACTTCTAACCAACCAATGATACATAGAAAATGACATAAAACTTAAGAACACATAACTAAACAATACAAGAAAAAAATTTAAAGAGAATAAATCATAGAAAGTATATAATCACATACCTCAAACTACATTTCGACAATTAGATATAATTTATCTTATTCTTCATCTAGCTCTATATCTATATCATCCATTTCATAATCGGCGTTGAAAGGATTGACCATAGAAACATCATCATCAATGTAATTTTCAATAATTTCATTGTCGATATGATAATTGAGAACATTTTCATCTACATATAGATCAACTTCTTCAAATTTATTGTCTAACACATCTACCTACAACCAAGATCGAGGCTCTCATAGAGCATGTAGATGAGGATTCTGGGAGAGAATAGGAACACATGGTAGCTAAACCAATGGTCTCAACTAGTGAACCTTGTAAAGAAGAATTTAATGATATTTGTATTAATGGAATACTTCATCAAATAATAAATAACTAGATCAATTTAACCCTTTTTTTATTGTAGTCAATGCTCCTTTGCACCAACATATATGCACACACATTATTTCTTCATTTTAGGTTTAATTTTTGTTTATACCTTCTATGCATGAGTCATACTATGTTACTTTCAATTATTTTCCAACAGATAGATTGGGTATGTGGAATTGAGCGTGATGCAAGGGTGATGGTGAGGGGCTAAATGACATTCCACTTTCACATGGTTGGCCCTATTCAATACATAATAAATCATTCTCGAAACCAAGATAATGTCATTTTGTATTCAAATTTTTTCTTTCTAGAGTCTTGTACATTGTGTATAGGACAATCTCATGTATCGTGTTCGTGAGCTCTAATTGAAAGGTGTTATTTCATTACATTTTTCACTTTTTGAACCTATTGTGAATTTTGACCAATTAGATTTTACTTGCCAATTTTTTTGTAGGTTGGATATATTGTAAATGTTGGGATTGTAGTATAGATATTTCCATATGGATTATAGTCCTAATCCCATCATGGTTAGCTTTGATAATAGGGTTAGTTCATGGTGTTGATCCCAAAGGGATTAAATCTTCCAAGAGTCATATTGTTAAATGGTCTTATGAAAGATCCACCTATAATCCCTCATAAACAATCGTTGCATGACATGTCTTAATCAGTTACTATAACAACTTTAACAAATCTAAAGTTAACACTGCCCTTGTACTAGTTAAGAATAGTGAGCGTTATGTTTTTTTTGTCATCAAGGTGGGAAAAAATATTTATCAGTGTAGAAATGCTGCTTTTCTTATCCATTTATTATACATGCCCAAAAATAATATTAATCATACCATGTTGAAGCTCGTAGAAATTTAGTTTTGCATGGTGATATGATTGTTATTGTGACATGCACATCTACATGCAATTAATATAATCTTATGGATGCCTTACAATTATAATGTTGCAGGGTGTTTTTCTTATTGTAAAGATTGCATTTGTCCTAGGAAAACAAACATAATGTCAAGAATTATGATAGTTTCTTATTGATGCAGGAGCATCCATAACTCATCAAGCGAGCCAGCGCGTGGAGCAGGAAAAGATAGTTGGACAAGACAACAAACTTTCTTTTTGAATCTCACCTTGATGTAGTTGCGCCATTCTTTAATGAAGACACATTTAAATAAGTGCACTTGTATTGTATTATAGATAGGAAGGCATTTATTAGAGTTAATGCTGGTAGATAGAAATTCATTGTAGATTTGATAGTTTTTAGGTTTCGAGAGGGAGAACGGAATATAGGCACCCTCCTTTGTATATTGTAACATTTATTATGATTATGGATCATTCAAGCATTCAGAAGAGAAGAGAAGAGCAGAGAACTTGTGTAGAACACCCATGTACAGATTGGATTAATAGAAGAGTCTTTGATTCAACTTCATGGTTTGTGTTGTTTCTCTGTGTTGATATTATGCTCATGGTTGTTCGCTTTCTGTCATGCATTTGCTTTGATATGTTGTGTATGTAATTTCACAGTTGAATTGGAATCTGTGTGAGAGGGGAGAGAATGAGTTTCAATTGTTTCTCTGTCTGAGCCAGGAGATTCCTGCATAGAGTGCAGTTGAATTCATCCGCAGAGAGTGCGTTGATGAGGCTCAGCAGTTAGACTCTTGTTCTCATCTACCCAAGAAGTTGGGATGGGTTGTTTCGAGCCGTGCAGGAGGAGTGCAGGTCGAACTTGAAGTTTTCAGCCTCTAGGTTGGAAAAGGAAGGCACAAACTACTATTGCAGGAAGTGCACAGGGCCTGGGAGAAATAAACACCTCAAGAGCTGTTGAGGCCGAGCACAAGAGTGTGTGCAGGGTCTCTGAAGGAGTCAGAGGAATCAAGATCAGGATGGATAGTTCCTTCCATCTCGGTGGCAACATGATTGTGCAAGGCTCGAGCAGGGTGGAGCTTTAGAGCAGGAGAAATCTCTAAAGAGGAGAATTGACGGGCAGGGATCGCAGGAGGAACTCGCGAAATCCCGCTGACCGTTAGATCTGAGAAGAGCTGCACCGGAGCTAACCCGTAGGCACAGGAAGAGTCAAAGCCATCGGGATTTGGCGTTCGGCATTTGGCGAGACAAGAATTGCATGCACGACGAAATCACGAGCAGCGATTTCTCGAAATTACGGGAGCCGTTGATTTACACGGGACGCGTGTCGAGAGATCCTAGTATATCGGGGTTCGGCGTTCGGGGTTTTCGACACCCAGGGAAAATTGCATTTGTGGATTCGCGATCCATGAAATCCCGAAGTGACGTGGCTGCGTGGGACCCGAAGACGCTAGTGGAGTACATGTGGCGCTATATCGGGGAATCGACACATCGGTGTTCGGAGGTTTGAAGTTCAAAGTGTTGACATCACGAATAGTGATATCCCGATAGGGAAAATCCCCGACGAGCAGAATTGTTGACCCGTTGACCATCGAGGTTCGGGGTTTTGAGTTGTTTGTGAACTGTGTTCCCAAGTTTCGCGATACCGCGAAACCCAATCTCCCGAGAAGCAAAGGAGAGATCGACGAGGAGATAGCTGTGGGTATTGAGAACTACAGAGAGGAGTGGAAGAGTCTTTGACTCTTCGAGCTTGTGTAAAAGAAGGTCCTGGAGGAAGTGGCTGCTGCTGAGAGCGGTTGCATCACTTATCATTTCCATATTTTTAATTCATGGTGAAGTTTCATACAAGGTTTAATTTGCATTCCTATGACAGCAAGGTCTCATTTATATTTTTTAATGTAAGTAGTTTGGATTTTAATTTTATAATTCAATTTTGGCAGTCTATGTGAGATGATGCAGAAATGGGAAGCATTCATATTACCGAGCACCCAAACCTACCTAAGGGAAAATAATAATATTCAAGAACAATAAGTTGAAGAATTTTGTAATTCATTATCAAAATTTACATTTGCATTTTTATGCAATTTTTCCTTCGTACATTTTTTTTGTATTTATAAGGTAGTTTTTATCCGTTTATGTTCATCATGGGGTTTTTGGTTTCAAAATGAAAAAAATAAAGGTATGAATAGATGTAAAACTATAAAATAAAAACTTTGAAATTTGAATCACTCAATTTGGAGGTCATGTGAGTCTTAGGCGTGCATTTTGCAATGAGACAATTTTACCCTCAATTTTACAAAAAGTCTTGAATATGGGTTCAAGTTATAAGTCCTTTTTCATTTGAAAATGCACTACATTTGATATATTTACATTTATAATGTTACTAAATTCACCCCAAAACTTGTATCACTAAATTTGGAGTTATATAGAAGCATGGGTCTTCATTTCCATTAGGTCACCTTCTACTATTTTGGTCTCTCAATTTACATGGAAAATTTTGCCACTTTTACACAACAACCACTTTTACGTTTTCAAATTAAAATATAAATATGTAGAAAGGTGTAGAACTATCTAATACACCCTTAAAATCTTGAATCACTCAAATTGGAGGTGTTTTGAGACATGGGTGTGCATTTTTGTGAATCTTGTTGTGCATTTTGCACAAGGGATGAAATTACAATTTAAAAGAAAACCATGTATTTTTTAAGTGTAAGAGTGCATTTTTAGATTTGGAGGCTCTATCAAGCTTGATTTATGGTTTTATTCAACAATAGAAGCCAAAATCCTATTATTTTATGCAACAATAAAAACCCTAATCCTAATGGTCAATATCATCATATAAAGATAACATTATCATATACATCTAGCTAAATTTATTTGATTTCTTTGTCTAACACATCTACGTGATCCTTTTCATCATATTCTCCTTCAATATAATCTTCGTCTAGAGTTGTCGTACTAAATCATGGGCACAAATCACCCTAGTATATAATTTTTAGGGTTTAGGACATATCCAAAGTCCTTTAACTTGTCACTTGTAAATTACCAACAATATGCATGGATTGTTCTTCCTAAGGTGTTCATTTTTCATCATGCACTATTTTCATGTGTTTTCCCTTTACGTATTTTTAAGCATTTTTTTTTGCATTTACAAGGAAGTTTTTATGTTTTATGCACAAAATAAAACCTTTAGTTTCAAAATAGAAAACTAAATGTTTGAACAGATTAAAATGATAAAATACAAACTCCACATTTTGAATCATTCAATTTGGAGGTCATAGTAGTCCTAGGCATGCATTCTATAGTAAGAAAGTTTTACCCTCCATTTTAGAAAAATCCTTGAATCTTGGTTCGAGGTAGAAGTCTTTTTTATTTTGAAAATGCACTTTGGATGATATAGATAGATTTATAATGTTATTAACTTCACCCCAAAAGATATATCACTAAATTTATATCTAGATAGAATCATGTCCATGCATTTCCATTAGGTCACTTTCTACTGTTTTGGTCTCTTAATTTACAAGGAAGATTTTTCCTCTTTTACAAAAAAACCAATTTTATGTTTGCAAATGAAAATATAAATATTTAGATAGGTGTAAAATTATCTTAGACACCTGCAACAATTTGAATCACTCAAATTGGAGGTGTTTTAAGACCTCAGCGTGATTTTTTGTGAACCCTCACCTACATTTTGCACAACGATAGAAATTAAATTCAAGAAAAAAAACATGTATCTATTATGTGTGAGTATGCACTTTTTGATGTGGATGCACTAAAAATATTGAATTATGGTCTTTTCAATATTTTGTTATTCACAACAGAGAATAAACATGAGTTTAAAATCATTTGGGGGGAATGAGTATCTTTTCAAAGAAGATGGGTTTGTATTATGTCTGTGACCCACTAGTGGTATTTATCCAAGTGAATATCAGTGGCCACCCACCTTTTCTAGCTGGCTCAAAACAGCTTTCAGCCAATTTTCATAATTTTCTATTTTTAGAATTTTTTCGGGCCTAAACTTCCGGAGCCATTTTGAGGCCCTAAACGATGTTTTTTTGGGTATGTTGTAGTCCAAAAATTTCATCATGAATTTTTTGGCAAATGTTGTAGTCCTCGGATAGATATTTCCAACAGGCCATCATACGCCTAAAATGAAGATCGTATGCAAAAGTTATGACCCCGAGAAGTTGATGTACTGACTTACCCAAATGGGGCCCACCTGACTTTTGGCGCTTCATCTCCTAGGGTTAGATTTTTGGATGTCTAGGGATTTAGAAACTCCTGTTTATTGTAAAAATACCTTCAGAGCCTCATTGTAATGATATTCTTTTGAATGATCACAGCCATGACATCTCTCCTTAGAGATAAGACGCCACTATTCCAACAATCTTTTTTTCCGCTGCATTTTACAGTTTCAGCTTATTTCCTTATTGAATAGAAAACCAATTTTATTGTATCTCTGTTATTGTGTTAAGCATCTATTAATAATCTATAGTCATTTCATTCTTCTCATAAAATCCAGATCAATTGTATCAGAGCAATCTGCTCCTTGTATTCTTATTGCATGTCCCCAACGAGGCCAGAGTACAAAGAATTGGGTCTCGTGCTTGTTTCTCTTGAGGACCAAAGCTATCGCGCGCCCAAGAGACCTCTCATGGTAGGAGAAAATAAAGATGGTGGGACATGAGATCCTTTCAAAATGATTCTTGAAGAAGCCCTCATGTAACAAAGGAACGAGATGATGGATAGCTTCGTTCAAATCCTTCGGCGACTACTAACAGGCGACGCATCTTCTTCGAGCGGAGGAGCCGCCCCCTTCAAGGTACAAATAAGCTTCGATATTCCTATATTTGAAGGTCAAATAGACGAAGAAAGTGTAGACAAGTGGTTGAATCTACTAGAAGAGTACTTTTATGTCCATAACTTTTTGAATAGAGAAAGGATTACTTTTGCGCTCCTCAAGGTCGTTCCCCATGTCAAAGATTGGTGGGAAAATTTTTGTGAGAAAAAGGAAACAGAGGAACCCTCTTTATTTATAGTCACAACCACCTGGGAATCCTCCAGGGATGCTATTAAGGAACAATACTACCCTGTTGGAAGTTATGAGGACTTGTATACCAAATGGACCACACTGCGGCAAGAAAGAGACCAAGCAGTGCTAGAGTTCACAAATATCTTCCATACCTTGCACACCAAACTGGGTATCAAAGATTCAGAGCGACATCTGGTGCTAAAATATCATGGTGCTCTGCATAGATACATCCAAGCTGAAATAGAATTTATGTACATCTTGTCCTTGGGCGTGGCCTACCGATATGTTGTCAAAATCGAGCGGAAGCTCAATCAAAAGACATGACAATTTGGACTCAGGAACCCCTCACAACAAAAGACAGGAAAGGGATGCCTCAACCCACAAAACAAGGGATAGAGAAAATATGGACAGTATCAGGACAACCAGTCCAAGCCGCAAGAAAAGAGGGACACCAGAAAGACAAAGAAAGATACCGGCAAGTGGTGCGACTTCCATAAGATCCCTTGGCATAACAATGTTGACTACTTCTCAAAGAAGTTGTTGGTGGCCGAAGTGAAATCCTTTGAATCAGATGTGGGTTCGGACTTTGAGTCAGAACTAGAAAGGGGAACATGGATCATTGATGTGGAACCCAGTGCCACTATTGTAACATCCCGCTCTGGCACACTGACAAAACTTATTCTCTGAGGACACTTGCTTGCAAGTGATCTGGATTTTTATGATGATGAACCACTTAACCTTGATGATGATGCGTTATGATTTATGACAGGATGTTTTACTACTTTGATGTAGACAGATGCTGCTGACTCAGTTTCATTGAGTGTGCAGGGTTTCGGACCTTGAGGATGCAGAGGCATCGGTGGAACTCCCTTGGACTCCGGATTGAGTCAGGGAGTGGGCTATTTGAGTTGTTTCATTTACGGTGATATTGATATGTTTTGATGATATGCTATTGGTTTTATGATATGTTGTTAGCATGATCTGACATGATGGTTGATGATGTAGGTTGGCGATAGCTTTCCGACCAGACTCACATATGGAGTAAAGGGGCCACACACGAGTTCCAGAGAGATTGAGGGAGAGGTGTGGACAGCAGCCCTGCCACAGCCTACTAGCACTCTCGCCGTGGCTCGAACTGTAGGTTAACGATTACCTAGTTCGAG
>ML781884.1:151985-163619 GCA_009831015.1 Picea engelmannii | reverse complement strand
TTAATTTTGGAGAACCATAGGGATGAGTGACACTTGGACGACGGAGAATGTTTAGAGGGTTGTCATTAAAAATTAATTAATTAATGATTTATGAATTAGGTCAGTCTCAAAATTCTATAAAAGGAGGGGAAAGGAAGGAAGAAAGGAGGGGGGAAACGGGGAGCGTAATGTTACGCTGCCGATTTGTGGCTTGACGGGTTGCTTGTGTGGAGTTGGGTTTATCTCAGCTGTGTTGGAGTGGTAGCTCAGCCGTGGAGGCGAGCTGAGACGCTAGTCTATCTCTGGTTCTTGTGTGGCCCCTTTGCGGCTCGGGGGGCTAAGGGGGAAGCAGAGTACCCCTAACGTTTGGCTGGGAGGTACCGGTGAGCGTTCCATGGTCGGCAAGCAGGAGCGGTAAGGAGCGCGGGTCTTCGATCGAGGCGTGGACAACATACAAGGCAGGCATAAGGAAATAGGTATGCTCATTAAATTTATTGAGTATGTTGCATTTGATATTAAGCTCGAAACTGTAAGACGATTTTAATGTTCTAAAAAGGCCGTTCCTGGCAATCTCTCTTGCTGGTATATTATGGAATTAAAACTAGATCTGACATTCCCTTTTGCATTTGTTGGTTTTTATTTCAAGGATTCAGTTGATCTAGCATTCAGGTGGGGTATCCGCCGGTTGAGCATTTGGCATTCTACTTTTATTTTTAAAACCCTCTATGATTTGATTGAGTGTTTCTTTCAGACTGGCATTATATTTTGGCAATTTCGTTCAGCAATGATATTGTGAGTTTGTTTTGGCAGTGTTGATTTTGTTATCGCCGCCTTGGCCATGAGGAGAATGTATTTTGTTGGGCGTTTTACAATTGATCTGCGTTTTTACTATCATTGGGGCGTTTGGGGCAACTGTATATGGCATTCGTTTTACCACTGATATGGGGCGCACTCATACTGTAATATTAGGTGTTTTTAATATGATGTTGGGCGTTTTTTTCTTTTCTAAATAATCTTCGTTTCCTTTCCATAATTTTTGGCGTGGAACTGTGATTGCATGCTTAATGATCTGTGTTCATATCGATGAGCGTTCTGGCTACGTACGTTGTTTTTATAACACTGTATTTTAATGGGCAATTGAACTGGTATTTGGGGCGTTTTCTTTTATCTGCGTTTTTAAAAATGACTACAAACGAATGCAAATCTTAACGCAGTCGAGCTCTGTACCTTCCCTTGCAGTTCGGGTTTATGTGGGTCTGTGTTTTCATTTTGCTTGATGCCTGTTCGGAGCGCCTTATTAATTGTTTACCTGTTGCGTTCTGAATTGCGTGTTATTACTGATATTGCGTTGGGAATTTTCGTTTGGGGTTGCAATATGCACTTCATTAGTGCAGGGTGCGATGTTGTCGCTGCATATTGCCGGATGGCGCCTCCACTTATTGTTATTTGGTTCTCAGTCCATTACCCCTTTGGTTAACAAAGTTACCTTGGCTTAAGGATCGGGTAAATTCGTCGTTCCGAAAATGCTGATCCCTGATTCTGGTGTTCGATTTAATAAAACAAGGCTTGAGATATTGTTGACTGAACCCAACGCATTCTGCACAATGACCCAACCTCTGAGCGATATGGTTCAGTGCTTTCGAATAGGCACCGTTATCAAGAGTTTTAATGCGAGGCAGGCCTGAAGGAACTTTCCGAAGAACAATAAAACTTCCAAACTATCTTGGGTTCTGGGTTAAGGCATTTTGTAGCGGTATGGGTCATTCTTTTAACCATTGGAAATTATAGAATTGTTAGTAACTGAACTTTTCCTCAGAGCTTGACCTCGCATTTAAATCATCTTGTTGACTTTTCCTTGATTTATTATGGGTACACCGATTAAATAAGTAGTTATCATAGAAATTTTCTTGATCTACAGTTTTAAAGGATTGATGGTAGGAAGCCTTCCTTCTAGTTGATTTATCTCGTTCGTTGTTGGTCCAGATCTCTAACTTTTAGTTCGTCAGTTTTCTCTCCAAAAACTAGAACCTCTTGATGTTTAGAGTTGGTGAACTGCACTTGTTAAATAATCAACCATCGGATCTTATTACACCAGTTAGGTGAAGGGGGTGGTGTAATTTCGGCATTTCAATGTCTAATGAGTCATTGCACTATAGAAAGGTCAGCTGCCAGAACTTGAGAAGTGTTAATTTTTAATTATTATTATTGCCTCGTGATGATGATTAGCGCAAGGGAAGAATAAGTTAACGAAATGGTTAGGGAACGAGAAAGTTGGTGTAAGGGTAGTATTAGAGAATAGGAAGAATTTATTTCCTTAATTATTATGATTTTCTTTTATCATTACTGTTATTTCTTTATTTAAACTAAGAAAAATTAAGGAAGGAATTCATTTCGTTTATTATTTTTATAATTCTTTTATTTCTTTTAATTAAATTAAGAAAAGAAGCAAGAAAGAATGGAATGTAATTATTTGATTTTATTCCTTCCTTTATTATTTTTATTATTCAATAAAGATTGAATTAGTCGAAGTTTCATTTAGGGAGGGAGACGGTTATGTTTGGATAGTAGAGGTAGATTAGTAAGGTAATTGAATAAATGTAAAGTAAGGTCATTATAATGTCATTATGTTATATCATTGTAATATAACGCAAGGAAGGTTATGGTAATATTAGCATAGTATGTCATGGTAAGGTCATCCCTTGTATCATAGTGAATGAAAAGTAACATGGTTGTATGATTCATCTTGCTATGGAATATAATGAAATTTAATGAAATTTGGTTGTATGATTCATCCGTTGACTTCTCCTGTCTCGGGGATTCATGAGATAAGTGTACGTGATCTTGACCATTCGACTCACAGAGTCGCAAGTAGAGAGAATGAGAGGAGAAAAGTCAACATCGCCTCTCGGGGGTTCGTGAAAGAAAGGTGCCAAGGTTGGACATTTGAACTCGCGAAGTGGTGAGTAGCAAGGAGTTCTAGTGCTTAGCCTAGCTGGTGGTCGCGTGAGGAAGGTGATGATAGAGGAAGAGCCATACCAGTATTGGCAGTTTAGGTATCGCAATATTTAAAAGGAAGAGTCGGGAGCCTCGACTCATGAACTCGCGAGATTGCGAGTTGCGAAAAGGACCTTAGGTTAGGCCCTTGGTCATAGTGTTGTGGTCTCTTGGGAAGAAAGGAGCTCATGCCTAGTGTTGTTTGCACAGGGGAGCTTCCTGAAGGACCTGTGGATCGATTTGAAAGGAGATTCCAACAGGGAATCTGAAAGAGTCGATCCCGCTCGAAGGGGTTAAAGAACGATCTTGTGAGTGGATCTCAACCCGAGGGTCGATAGGTCTGCGTCAGTTGGTATCAGAGCCCAGAAAGATTTCTTTAGTTTCTGTAGCAAGGAAAAGAAAGATTTGCCATGCCGCCGAGAAGAAGAGACAGGCAAACACCCAATCTTCCAGAGGAGAGGGAAATGCCGAGAAGAAGGGGTAGGCAGATGCCTGATCGAGCCATTGAAAGAGAGATGCGTGACCTACGTTCCAGACTCGAGGACATGGAGATAGCATAGAGGTGCACAGTCGATGTTGGAGATGTCAGTGAATCTGAAAGTGAAGATGAAGATGGACATGAAGGAGAAGAAGTTGCAGCAAAGGATGCAGCAAATGAATGCCTGAATAGGGTTGTTGCAAGGATGGGTGCTAGAGCAAAAATGGATATTCCAGTATATGAAGGAAACCTGGATGTTGAAGAGATTTTAGACTGGATTAGAGCTCTGGACACATATTTTGACTATGAAGATGTCGATGAAGACAAAAAGGTCAAACATGCTATCACAAGATTGAAAGGACATGCAGCATTGTGGTGGGATGAGCTACAAGCTGAAAGATGTTGCAAAGGCAAGAAAAAAATAAAGATTTGGGATAGGATGATTGCAAAGATGAAGGCGAAATTCATTCCCAGGGACTACGAAATTACTATGTTTCAGAGAATGAAAAATTTGAGACAGAAGTTGATGTCAGTGAAGGAGTACACTGAAGAATTCTACAGGCTGAACATCATGGCAGGTCATCGTGAAAGTGATGATGAAAAAGTTGTCAGGTACATGAATGGTCTGAGATACGACATTCAGGATGAGATGAGCATGATGACCATCCGAATGGTGGAAGATTCTTATCAGATGGCTTTGAAGGCTGAAGAGAAGCTGAGCCAAAATTTGGGTCAAAGAGGCCGAGGGAGAAGTCAAGCCAGAGGAAATTCAGTTGCCCAGGATAGAAATCTGAAACCCAAGGAAGAGTGGCAGAAACCTCAGACTCAAACTGAGAGAGGTGGAAACTCACAGAGAGGGCAGCATACCAAATAGAGAGGTCAGTATGCTAATGGAGACATTTTTTCTTGTACCAGAGGTAGAGGAAGAGGAAGAGGTGGAGTAGTGAAATGCTTCACATGTGGAAAGGTTGGACACAAGTCTTATGAGTGTCCAGACAAAAAGAAAGAAGGTGGTGACACTCACATCTCTGAAGCATGGAGGCGGAATGTTGAGGCAGAAGATGCTAAAGGTGGAAGATCACTGATGATGCGAAAAGTTGTCTTGACACAAGAGAAGGAGGTGGAGAGTTCGGTCCAAAGGAACAGACTTTTCCAGACCGCTTGCAAGACCAAGGACAGGGTGTGCAAAGTCATTGTGGATAGTGGTAGCATAGATAATATCATTTCTATAGAGATGGTAAAAAAGCTAGAGCTGGAGATGATTGAACATCCAAGCCCATACAGAGTTTCGTAGCTACAAAAAGGACATCAGGTAAATGTCACTAAACAATGTTTAGTTGAATTTAAAATAGGAGGGTATAAAGATGAAATACTCTATGATGTTATTCCCATGGATGTTTGTCATCTATTGTTGGGTAGACCGTGGAAATATGACAGAAATGTGATTCATGATGGGAGAAAGAACACATACACCCTAGAAAAGAATGGGAGAACTCACATGTTGCTTCCAATCAAAGATAAGGAGGTGAAACCTGAAGTAAGCAACACTGTACTTCTCATGAGTGGGAAGGAACTTCTTACAGAGGTTAAGAAGAAGGAGGAACCGCAATTCATTGTGGTCATGAAGCCTAAAATTGTTTTAACCAGTACAAGGGTAGATGATTTACCAGAAGAGGTTCAGAAAATGTTGGAAGAATTTGCTGACATAGTAGTGGACGAACTACCTCATTTGTTGCCACCAATCAGAAGTGTGAGTCATCACATTGATCTCATACCTGGAGCTAGTTTACCAAACAAAGCAGCGTGCAGATTTACGCCGTAGGATAATGAAGAAGTCAAGACACAGGTCCAGGATTTAATGGACAAAGGGTTGATTAGAGAAATCTTGAGTCTGTGTGTTGTTCTGACAATGCTCAGTTCGAAGAAAGACAGAGGCTGGAGGATGTGTACTGACTCAAGGGAAATCAACAAGATAACCATCAGGTATAGATTCCCATTTCCAAGAATGGATGATTTGATGGATTGCTTAAGTGTAGCCAATTTTTTTCCGAAGATTGATTTGAAAAGTGGATATCACCAGATTCGTATGAGAGAAGGTGATGAATGGAAGACAACCTTCAAGACCAATGAAGGGTTGTATGAATGGCTTGTCATGCCGTTTGGTTTAAAAAATGCATCAATTACTTTCATGAGATTGATGAATGAAGTCTTGAAGGATTTCATCGAAAAATTTGTCATAGTATACGTTGATGACATACTGATTTTCAGTAAAACAGAAGCAGAGCATATGAAACATTTGGCTACAGTGATGCAGAGGCTATAGCAAGAGAAGTTGCTGATGAACATGAAGAAATCCTCGTTCATGAAGACATAGCTCATTTATTTGGGTTTTGTTATTTCTGCAGATAAATTGAGGATGGATCCAGATAAGGTGGAGGTAATTAAGAATTGGCGATCACCGAAGAGTATATTTGAGGTGATAAGTTTTCATGGATTGGCTAGTTTCTACAAGAAGTTCATCAGGAATTTCAGTGGAATTAGTGCACCGATGATGGACACAGTGAAGAAGAGACACAAGTCTTTTCACTGGACAGAAGAAGCAGAGAAAATCTTCAATTTGTTAAAAAGGAAAATCACGGAATAACCAATTTTGGTGTTGCCGGATTTTAAAAAAACATTTCAGGTAAAATGTGATGCAAGTGGATTTGCAATAGGGGCATTCTTGAGCCAAGAAGACAGGCTGATAGCATACTTCAATGAGAAGCTGAATAAAGTGAAAGTGAAATACTCCATGTATGACAAGGAGTTCTATGCTATTATTCAGGCATTGAAGAAATGGAGACATTACTTAATCCTGAAGGAGTCTGTCTTATACAGTGACAATCATGCTTTGCAATTTGTGACTCAACAGGAGAAGTTGAATCAATGACATGCAAAATGGGTTGAATACATGCAAAACTTTACTTTTGTAACTAAGCATATTTATGGAACTGTTAACAAAGTTGTTGATGCCTTGAGCAGGAAATGTTTGCTATTGCAGGGGTTCAGAGTCAAAACACTAGGTTTTGATGACCTCAGGAACATGTACAGAGATGATCCAGATTTTAAATAAGTGTATTAGGCGACTGAGAATCCAATTCTTAGGGACAGAAGCCAATGGGCCGAATACATGATCCAGGATGGATTGTTATTCAGGGGCAGTCAGTTATGTATTCCAAAATTCTCCATGAGGGAAAATTTGCTGAAGGAGAAACATAGTGGAGGATTGGCCGAAAATTTCGGTCATGACAAGACGTTCGCAAAGTTAAATGAGTCATATTTTTGGCCAAGAATGAGATCAGACATCAAACTATTCATGGACAGATGCAGAATTTGTCAGCATTCAAAAGGAAAGAGGCGGAATGCAGGCTTATATCAACCGTTAGTCATACCTGAGAGGCCATGGGATGCGGTAAGCATGGACTTCATATTGGGGCTATCGAGAACACAAAGAGGGTTTGAATCGATCTTTGTAGTGGTGCATAGATTTTCTAAGATGGCACACTTCATACTGTGTCAGAAAACCAGTGATGCAACTCACATTGTGAATCTATTTTTCAAAGAGGTCATTCGACTTCACAGCTTACCAAGGAGTATAGTTTTGGATCAAGACACCAAGTTCGTGGGACACTTCTGGAGAACCTTATGGAAAAAAATTGGAACAAAATTATCATTCAATTCATCTTATCATCCTCAGACGGATGGACAGACAGAAGTTGTGAACAACAGTTTGGGAGACTTGCTGAGGAGCTTGGTGACAGAACACCACAGTCAGTGGGACAATATTCTGCCACAGGCGAAATTTGCATATAACGACTCACTAAACAGAAGCACAGGGCAGAGTCCATTCCAGATTGTTTATGGGATGCAGCCAAGAGGAGTTTTGGAATTGAGAGATTTAGAACGGGATGAGATAAGAAGTGCTAGTGCAGAAGATTTTGCCGAAACAATGAAGGAACTTCACAGCCAGGTGAAGGAGCAATTGAAAAACTCAAACCAAGAGTATAAGCACAGAGAAGATCAACACAGGAGGCAACTTCAATTTGAGGTTGGTGATTTGATTCTTGCACATCTGAGAAAGGAAAGATTTCCGAAGGGGAAATATAACAAACTGAAGATGAAGAAGATTGGACCATGTAAGTTCTTGAAGAAATTTGGGGCAAATGCTTATGAGATTGAATTACCCGATGGGATCGGAATTTCTCCGATATTCAACATCTCAGATTTCTACCCTTACAAAGATAAGGAAGAAGAAGCAGGTAATGAACAACCAGAGGTTCAGTGGACAAAACAAATGCCAGTTGCAGAGAAACCACAGATGGAAAGCATACTGGACAAAAGAGTTAGCAAAAGGACTAGAAGAAGGGAATATTTTGAATACTTGATCAAGTGGAAGGGACATCCAGTTGAAGATGCCAGCTGGGAAAATGAAACAGAGATCTAGAAGCATGGACAGACTGTGCAAGAGCTCATGGACAGGAGCCCATGAAAATTTTCAAGTGAGGGAGTATGATGCAGGAGCATCGCCAACATCAAGTGAGTGTGGGACAACACCAACGCATTTTGGCACATGATGAATTGTTTGAAATGTTTTGAAGTGGATACGCCAAACTTAAATGAGACAATTAATAAAGGGCATACTTGTAGATTGTAATCAGACCTTGAGCGTCCCGCTCTCGTCTGAAGGACTAAGAGGCATTTATGCTAGTAAATGTAAGTAGGTAGCCTTGAAATTCTTAGATTAGACAGGTTTAGGAGCCAGAGGGAAAACAGATATAGAAACCCTCACTTGTATCATTGTAACATTAGCAGCATTATCAATCGAAGAGAGCATAGGAGAGCAGAAGCAGAGAGCTGTGTAGAGTAAAAAAAACCCATGTACAGAAATTCTGGATTAATACAAATATCTTTAGTTCAAACTCATGGTGTTCAATTGCTTTCTATTTTTGTACATGATAATTGATATATGTTGGTTTACTCTCTATTATGCATTTGCTTTGATGCATGAATGCATGATTTCATATTTAATGTCTAAAATTTGAAGAGAGGGAGAGTAAGGAAATGAGTTTCAATTGTTTCTCTATCTGAGCAAGAGCTTTCCTGTAAGGAGTGCAGTGAAATTGTCCACAAGGTGTGCATTGAAAGAAGTTAGAGTTCGTCTCTTCAAGCTCAGGAGGGATAAAATTGTTCTCATTCTCGCAGAAGTGCAAGTTAAGCACAGGAGTCGTGCAAGGAGTGCGTAGGCCGAGTTAAGTCTCAGAGTTACAACCTGAGTGAAATTGTTGAAAGATTGTTGTCGCAGAGAGTGCGCAGATTCGAAGAGGTTGAAATGCTTGGAAGTATTTGAAGAATTTCCACAAGGAGTGCGTGCAGGAGTCTTTTTTGAAGACTCAAAGTTTGTGGTAAAAGCTCAGAAGAGTTAGTGCCTTGAAGTATCAGAAGGAGGCGCAACAATGTTGTTTGCTAGTGGATAAGTTTCGTGAAGGCGTACTTGTTCATTTCACAGGAGTTGTTAAGGATGCATTGGACGGTCGGAATCCTCCATGGAGGATTCGCGAAGTCCCGGAAGACGTCAGATCTTGCAGAGGAGAAGGGAATCTACGGCAAGCATTCTTCAAGTGTAAATATCGGGAGAAATCGGACCATGGGATCCAAGTCGACAAGTACCATTGGATCACTTGCGTAATATCATTTCATGGATTCACGACTTGAAGGTTTAAAACCTTTGCATCAAGATTCACAAGGTCACGAAAGGCGAAGTCGAAATAGCGAAGATAATATGAGTCATTTGTTAGAAGGAGGACACGTGTCACGAGATCCTCTCTATCAGGGATTCGAACATCAGGGTTCAAAGAAGGAAGTCCTTCGACTTTGCGAGTGGTGAAGTCACGAGAATATCAGGACCGTCCATTCGAACAAGACAGGTGGCATAGATCTAGGGATCTCACGAACTCGGAGGTTCACAAGGTAAGATCCCACGAATTGGGTGCTCCAAGTCATAAGTGGCAAAGTTGCAAAATCATGAGAAGCGTGGATAGCCGTTAGATCTAGGTCACGAGATGACCATTGGATCAGGAACCCCATTGCCTATCGCGTGTTTGGGGGTTCGAAGGTTGAAAGGAGTCATTTTTTACTTCACAAGTAGTGAAGTGCTGAGAGCTGAGCATGAGAGAACACATGGAAGAACCACAAGGCAGGGCTTGCATGATGGATAGGTGAATACACATCACCAGGATGAAAGGATTCAACACTCCATTGAATTCTCGTGTGTCAAGGATTCATGAGATAAGAGTACATGAGCTCGACCCTTTGACTTGCGAAGTCACGAGTAGAAAGAATGAGAGGAGAAAAGTCAACATCGCCTCTCGGGGGTTCGTGAAAGAAAGGATCCAAGGTTGGACATTCGAACTCATGAAGTGTCGAGTAGCGAGGAGTGCTAGCTCTTATCCTAGTCAATGGTTGCATGAGGAAGGTGCTGACAGAGGAAGATCCATACCTGTATCGGCATTTCGGCTATCGCGAGATTTAAAAGGAAGAGTCGGGAGCCTCGACTCACGAACTCGTGAGATTGTGAGTTGTGAAAAGGACCTTGGGTTAGGCCTTTGGTCATAGCGCTATGGTTGCTTAGAAAGAAAGGAGCTCGTGCCTAGTGTTGTTCACACAGGGGAGATTCCCAAAGCACCTGTGGATCGATTTGAAAGGAGATTCTAGCAGGGAATCTAAAATAGCCGATCTGGCTTGAAGGGGTTAAAGAACGATCTTGTGAGTGGATCTTGGCCCGAGGGCCGATAGGTCTGCGTCACTTAGTAAATAGGGACCAACATGTACAAATAGGTAAGGTCTTGATCAACTTTATTCAGTAATTTGAGCTTAAGTGTGAGTAGAGGGAAGACTTGGCGAGAGAGGTGAATGAGACTACTATGGGCATTAGGCTTTCCAGCAGCTCAGAGAGGAAAATCTCAAACTAAAGAGAAATCTTGAGATCCAACTTTAGACACTGAAATATGGTGCAAGAAACACGATCACAACAACGCCATGATCAAACTACATCACGATGCAGCTATGACCACTCGACTGGATCATCCATGCCTGAGCCATTCAATGTGAGAAGGGAAAGGATAACACAAGAAATTGATTAAAAATGGTCAAGATACTACTACGATCAAACCTACATCGCAACAACATCACTACCCTCAACTGGATCATCCATGCCCGAGTGTTCTAACACAGCTGTTACAAAGAAATGAAAAGGAAGATGAATTTCATTAAACAAGAAGTCTCAAATACAGATACATAACTAGAAGAACCAGAGCTTCATTAAAACTTTGCAATACAGGAGCCTAGCTCAACCATTCGACCTTTAACAAAATATCAAAACTAACTACTTATACTCAGAACTGTCCACAACCATTAGGGCATGCTCTGGCCACTACATTCAATGATTGTTCTCTCCATATTATCTGTCAGATTATGTAGGCATTTGTTTTTCAGATGCTACCTCAAATCAATATGGGATTTGCAGGAAAATCCATCCACAAGGGAACTTTGGGTTGACAGTTTGCCTCCACGACCATTTCTTCCATGCTTTCCATTTATTGGGTGAGATGAGGTCTCAACCACCACCCCCATTTCCATTAATTAACTTCATCGGTATCGATACGAGGCCCTACACCCATGAATGTTTTAGGCGGTTCCCACAACCTCTTTGAGTCAATCCCTGCACCTCAAGGCCATGCAGATCTTCTTTTGTGACCAATACAGGCACTTTCGGCATTTGGCGCAACTCCTCTCCATTGCTCCATCCTGCATGTGACCTTGGGCCATGACCTGTGGCTCATATCCAAAGGCACTTTGGGATTTCATCTTTCAAGAGTCTCCACTTCTCTTGATTCCAGATATGTTGATTCTTGAAATCGTGAAGCGGTGTTAAGAACCAAATATGAATATAGCATAGAAAATCCTCAGAAAAAGTACTCAACGCCTTCAAAAAGAAAGGATTTTAGATAATAAGCCTCTTCGAGGGGGAAACCTCCTTTTACCCCACTTAAATGTTCAAGTACAAGATGATTCAAAATGAAAATGTCTACTTGGTATATATAGGAGACTAGGAGGTATAATTACAACTAATGGCCTAAAGCCGACAT